>JAZHYW010014510.1:0-31104 GCA_037355805.1 Ixodes ricinus | reverse complement strand
ACAGTGATGCTCGCGGCCGTTCGCGTCTTGTAGTCCCTGTTCCCTGGTGGCCTGTAGCGTCGGCAGCCGCTTGTCCAATCACGGGCCTGCGATGGTTGTGGCGTGGATCGGACGGTCTCTGGCGCGTGCACTTCGTCGATGACGCAGCGTCTTCAGCGGCTTGAAGGAAATGTCTGAAACGATTGTAGCAGAGCGTGAGTCTTGTGCCACTTGCGCTGCCGCTGCTGCCAAAACAGTGATGCTCGCGGCCGTTCGCGTCTTGTAGTCCCTGTTCCCTGGTGGCCTGTAGCGTCGGCAGCCGCTTGTCCAATCACGGGCCTGCGATGGTTGTGGCGTGGATCGGACGGTCTCTGGCGCGTGCACTTCGTCGATGACGCAGCGTCTTCAGCGGCTTGAAGGAAATGTCTGAAACGATTGTAGCAGAGCGTGAGTCTTGTGCCACGTGCGCTGCCGCTGCTGCCAAAACAGTGATGCTCGCGGCCGTTCGCGTCTTGTAGTCCCTGTTCCCTGGTGGCCTGTAGCGTCGGCAGCCGCTTGTCCAATCACGGGCCTGCGATGGTTGTGGCGTGGATCGGACGGTCTCTGGCGCGTGCACTTCGTCGATGACGCAGCGTCTTCAGCGGCTTGA
Source organism: Ixodes ricinus (assembly GCA_037355805.1). Taxonomy (NCBI): domain Eukaryota; kingdom Metazoa; phylum Arthropoda; class Arachnida; order Ixodida; family Ixodidae; genus Ixodes; species Ixodes ricinus. Next base: position 30,476 of record JAZHYW010014510.1, on the reverse strand, counting down.
AGGAAATGTCTGAAACGATTGTAGCAGAGCGTGAGTCTTGTGCCACTTGCGCTGCCGCTGCTGCCAAAACAGTGATGCTCGCGGCCGTTCGCGTCTTGTAGTCCCTGTTCCCTGGTGGCCTGTAGCGTCGGCAGCCGCTTGTCCAATCACGGGCCTGCGATGGTTGTGGCGTGGATCGGACGGTCTCTGGCGCGTGCACTTCGTCGATGACGCAGCGTCTTCAGCGGCTTGAAGGAAATGTCTGAAACGATTGTAGCAGAGCGTGAGTCTTGTGCCACTTGCTGCCGCTGCTGCCAAAACAGTGATGCTCGCGGCCGTTCGCGTCTTGTAGTCCCTGTTCCCTGGTGGCCTGTAGCGTCGGCAGCCGCTTGTCCAATCACGGGCCTGCGATGGTTGTGGCGTGGATCGGACGGTCTCTGGCGCGTGCACTTCGTCGATGACGCAGCGTCTTCAGCGGCTTGAAGGAAATGTCTGAAACGATTGTAGCAGAGCGTGAGTCTTGTGCCACTTGCGCTGCCGCTGCTGCCAAAACAGTGATGCTCGCGGCCGTTCGCGTCTTGTAGTCCCTGTTCCCTGGTGGCCTGTAGCGTCGGCAGCCGCTTGTCCAATCACGGGCCTGCGATGGTTGTGGCGTGGATCGGACGGTCTCTGGCGCGTGCACTTCGTCGATGACGCAGCGTCTTCAGCGGCTTGAAGGAAATGTCTGAAACGATTGTAGCAGAGCGTGAGTCTTGTGCCACTTGCGCTGCCGCTGCTGCCAAAACAGTGATGCTCGCGGCCGTTCGCGTCTTGTAGTCCCTGTTCCCTGGTGGCCTGTAGCGTCGGCAGCCGCTTGTCCAATCACGGGCCTGCGATGGTTGTGGCGTGGATCGGACGGTCTCTGGCGCGTGCACTTCGTCGATGACGCAGCGTCTTCAGCGGCTTGAAGGAAATGTCTGAAACGATTGTAGCAGAGCGTGAGTCTTGTGCCACTTGCGCTGCCGCTGCTGCCAAAACAGTGATGCTCGCGGCCGTTCGCGTCTTGTAGTCCCTGTTCCCTGGTGGCCTGTAGCGTCGGCAGCCGCTTGTCCAATCACGGGCCTGCGATGGTTGTGGCGTGGATCGGACGGTCTCTGGCGCGTGCACTTCGTCGATGACGCAGCGTCTTCAGCGGCTTGAAGGAAATGTCTGAAACGATTGTAGCAGAGCGTGAGTCTTGTGCCACTTGCGCTGCCGCTGCTGCCAAAACAGTGATGCTCGCGGCCGTTCGCGTCTTGTAGTCCCTGTTCCCTGGTGGCCTGTAGCGTCGGCAGCCGCTTGTCCAATCACGGGCCTGCGATGGTTGTGGCGTGGATCGGACGGTCTCTGGCGCGTGCACTTCGTCGATGACGCAGCGTCTTCAGCGGCTTGAAGGAAATGTCTGAAACGATTGTAGCAGAGCGTGAGTCTTGTGCCACTTGCGCTGCCGCTGCTGCCAAAACAGTGATGCTCGCGGCCGTTCGCGTCTTGTAGTCCCTGTTCCCTGGTGGCCTGTAGCGTCGGCAGCCGCTTGTCCAATCACGGGCCTGCGATGGTTGTGGCGTGGATCGGACGGTCTCTGGCGCGTGCACTTCGTCGATGACGCAGCGTCTTCAGCGGCTTGAAGGAAATGTCTGAAACGATTGTAGCAGAGCGTGAGTCTTGTGCCACTTGCGCTGCCGCTGCTGCCAAAACAGTGATGCTCGTGGCCGTTCGCGTCTTGTAGTCCCTGTTCCCTGGTGGCCTGTAGCGTCGGCAGCCGCTTGTCCAATCACGGGCCTGCGATGGTTGTTGCGTGGATCGGACGGTCTCTGGCGCGTGCACTTCGTCGATGACGCAGCGTCTTCAGCGGCTTGAAGGAAATGTCTGAAACGATTGTAGCAGAGCGTGAGTCTTGTGCCACTTGCGCTGCCGCTGCTGCCAAAACAGTGATGCTCGTGGCCGTTCGCGTCTTGTAGTCCCTGTTCCCTGGTGGCCTGTAGCGTCGGCAGCCGCTTGTCCAATCACGGGCCTGCGATGGTTGTTGCGTGGATCGGACGGTCTCTGGCGCGTGCACTTCGTCGATGACGCAGCGTCTTCAGCGGCTTGAAGGAAATGTCTGAAACGATTGTAGCAGAGCGTGAGTCTTGTGCCACTTGCGCTGCCGCTGCTGCCAAAACAGTGATGCTCGCGGCCGTTCGCGTCTTGTAGTCCCTGTTCCCTGGTGGCCTGTAGCGTCGGCAGCCGCTTGTCCAATCACGGGCCTGCGATGGTTGTTGCGTGGATCGGACGGTCTCTGGCGCGTGCACTTCGTCGATGACGCAGCGTCTTCAGCGGCTTGAAGGAAATGTCTGAAACGATTGCAGCAGAGCGTGAGTCTTGTGCCACTTGCGCTGCCGCTGCTGCCAAAACGCATTTAACCACATTCCATACCACACATTCTCTTTCTGACATGGATGAAAACGAGCGAAAGGCTCGGCATGCTGCAGCTCAGCGTCTACGCAGACAAGCACCACCAGGGCCGGTTTGCTCACTTTGCGGCCACGGCTGCGGCTGCGGCCAAGAGGGATTTTTATGTCACGTGACCAGCTCCATGGGGACAAGGAAGTACCTAGCGTCCTTGCCCTAATGGCAGAGAAGTCCGTGCCGCTTCGAGTACAAAGTCTAATTTCGCTCGCAGAAACTGACTGCAGAGGCTTTCAACCCTGCCCATCAGGAGCGGCAGGTAAAGTTACGGCCAGGAAAGGTAAATATAAGCCAAAATAAAGAAAAACTCACGCAAAACGAAAGCTGTGGTTGTGTATTTATATATCTGTGCCAGCGCCGGTCCGAACAGCGTCTGCAGCAGTCGAGAGGTTTGAGCGCCGGGACTTCCCGTCGCGGCGTGAAAGTTCAGGGTTCAAATCTTGGCGGAAACTTTTTTTTTATTCTGCAAGTGTGTTTTGTTTTTTAAGTGTGATCGTTTTTTACTAATCATCCACTAGGACTACTGCGCCTTACACGATTTTTACTGTTTGCCCCACTTGTTCGGCTGACAAACCGGGGAAAAAAAAGGTTACGGTAAGCCAAGTTAACGCGCTTCTACAATCGTTTCATAATGTTCATTAAAAGGACACCAAGATTACAGCATCGTTATGACTTTCACACAAACGGGGCCGAAACAAGCATCCTTTCCCAGCAACTACTATTTTATGTGTTTTTAAATATACAACGCTCTTGCTACGATCTTTTCAATAACAGGAGGCGCCTATTTAGTACTAATACACACTGCTGTCGTGTCAATAGATTCTACGAAATAAACACACACGAAAAAAATAGCAGCCGTGGATGCATTGATTGAGCGAAATCCTACAGGCAAGGCAACAAGTCAAACGTCGGAGAAAGTCGTAAACCGAAATAAAAGATATTATACTTTTACTTGCATGGAATACGAGTAAAGTTATATTTTTACTCTTTACATCTCGCTGTGACAATCGTTTTGTAATATTAACACATTACGTGTTGAATTTTAGTAGTGGATAGCAGACGATCACAACCGAATGCAAAAATGAGTCAGGCGTCGACATCACAAACCATCTCTCGAACGCAAACACCTAAAATGACTTTGGATCAACAAATGGAATTAATTAGAGCAATTGGAGAACGAAAACAACAAATTCTAGAGAAATTCAGCAGCGCAGTTACCTGGCGAACGAAGAGACAGGCATGGGAAGCTATTATCAACGACATAAGCTTTCCGCGGAGTGCACGGCAGCCGCAGGAGGCATGGCGGAAGTTGGCGAAGAAGCCAGAGACATGTATGCGCTCTTCCGAGGTCAAGAACAACGAACTGGTGAGTCAGAAGTACCCGCCCAATAATTTTATAAAGCTCATACGGCCTTGTGTACATTCTTAGTGAAAATGCAGTCAATGCTAAGCAGAAAAAAAAGAGAGTTTCTGGCGCGATTTGAACTTGGGACTTTCACGCCGCGACGCCAAGTGCCGGCACTCTAACCTCTCGACCACAAGAGAAGGCGCGAGCCGCCGGCGCTGGCGAAGGTATATAAATACACAACCACAGCTTTTATCTCGCGTGGTTTTTCTTTATTTTGCCTTATATTTACCCTCCTGGCCGTAACTTTACCTGCCGCTTCTCCAGTATAAAGGGGCGGTCAATTGGACTCCAGTTGAAAGTCCCTGCAGACAGTTTCTGCGAGCGAAATTAGGCTTTTGTGCTTGAAGCGATGCGGATTTCTCCGCCATTAGGCCGGGACGCTAGGTACTTCGTTGTCCCCATGAAGATGGTCACGTGACATAAAAATCCCTTCTTGGCCGCAGCCGCAGCCGCGGCCGCAAAGGTGAGCAAACCGGCCCTGAGCTTCGCCCCAACCAACATCATTCACCACGTGGAGATGCGGTCAATTTTTAATTTGCAGCTCCAATGCTAGATCATACGCATCTCATTTCTTTTTTTCTTCTCTTTGAGCGATAATTGCAGTTTATCGCCGATTAGATTTAGACGATTACAAAATTCCAAGTTTTTTTTGTTGGTCACACAATCCTATCGTAACTGCGATTATCACCACATCTATTACTACTCAAATGTTGTAGGCGAGCTTATGAGAAGTCTTAATTTTTTAACCCTTTGTTTCGTGCACTGATTTTCAGATGTCACATTTGTCGGCTATTGATAAATGTAGGGCTTTGGCTAAAGTTGGATTCGTGGCCGATTTGAATTTGGATGTTCAACGCAGCCGTTTCGCAGTGTATGCCAAACGCTCGGTAGCGTTAAAGAAGGACCTTTATCGTCAGGGAATGTTGCGAGTAGCGTAGTAAATTAATTACCCACTTTTTCACTAAAAGTACTTGTTTTGCACCATCCCGCGTGAAACCGCCTTTTTGAATTATGTTTAGCTGAGGTTCAGAAATTAAATAGGCTCTAATAAAGCCCTGTGAAAGTTCGCATTGACTCTAGTTTTTGATTTATACGCGGCTTAGTTTATAGTTTAGAACGGTGGCAGCGTTGTGGGCGCGAGAATGTATCTCAATATAGCTTTACACTTGCACGCATGTCGTGCGTGTATCAAGAAAGCCCTCCCCTTGATAGTAGCATTGAAACCGCTACACACTGCGTAGGAAACGGCGCGAGTTCGTTCAAAATAAAGTAAGACCCCAATTGAGTACTTCAGCCAGATATTAGTTCCATTTTTATAACGCTTCGCAGTGCCATCTCCCGTAGTAATCGGATGAATAATTCTCCTACGCTAGAAATGGGGCTTCCAAGATGACAACAACGCTAAGGCTCCATCCTTTGACGTACGCGGCGGGGTTAGGCTTAGTGGAGCTCATACCGATCCCGCTGTCGCTTCTAAATTGGGATTTGCACTTTAAGAAGATCTTTGAGATTTTCTGAAATACCTTTTTTTTGTGCTTTATCGTCGTGTCTCTGTTTTCACTTTTTTTTCTTTTACAGTTAATTTTTCACATCACCGAACCCAGCATATCTGTTGGCACGACCAAAACTCAACGTTATAAAAAAAGACAGTTACCCTTGAGAGAAATTGGAAATAGAATGTATCCGTGTCCGTGGTATGTCTCTGTCGGGTTGTCGGTGTGAATCGGATACCCACTCTTCGAGAAAGGAGCAGAAATTGACACGGAAAACGTTTGAGTGCGCGTAGACCCTTCATCTCAGTTTTGCTACATATGCCGAGTTATTGGCTTTCCTTCGCTGGTCTGACAACAACAAAAATGAGAGGAGAAATTGGATTGAAATAGAAAACAAAGAAAGATGGCCGTTTGTGAATTCAGGTCGATGCTCGCTTCGTTGGATGCTCACACTCCGTTTTGCCTGAGGATGGAGCGCAGTAGATTCTACGCGCCGTCGAAGCCAATTCAGTGCCATCTGAGAGTCACATGACTGTCGGGAGCGGTGATGCGCTGCGCGGGGCACGTTGTCACGTGACACGTTCAGAAAGCTAACAAGGCACTGAGGAATCGCCCCCCCCCCCCAAACACACATACTTACCTTGTTTTCCCTCGTGTATACGTATGCAAGTGAGTGTGGCTTTGTTGCAGTAAAGCGCACATGTGCGCGGAACCGCCTGATCGACGTCTAACCCGATTACGTCGGAGGCGAGGGTTTTGACGCTCTCCGGTGCTACGAGAACCCTCTCCCCCAAGTCATTCGCAGTCACGTCGGATCGGACGTTTCGTCGACATGTGTTTCGCCTTATCCGTGCGCGTGATAGTCTGTGTGAGGCTGGATCGGAGTCTGCGACAGGCGTCTGCTGTGGTCGTGTGTTTTTGCGTAGGGATCGACGTGCTTCCAGCGATTGTTGGCGTTCAATTTAAGGTAAACTCGCGGGAGAAGAGTGCAAACTGAACGATCGTTGCACAACGAGAGGGTGCGTTTGTCTTGGAAGTTACCCTGAAATTTGAGCGGAGGACTATCGAATTACCGGCTAAAAGGAACGGTGGGTACATGTTACTTTTAGTTGAAGGGTGGTGGTGGTTTTGGAGGGGGAGGGGAGTGGAAGAGGGGGAGTTCTTTCAATATGACGAAGATAAATAAAGATGTGCTGACTGTATATGTCCTGTAAACTGGATTTTGAGATTGGACCAAGATTCAGGCTTTTCGGATTGCAAAAAAGGTCACGCGGAAACATGCTTTTTTAATGATATATATGCTATTTAAGGGATACTTCGACGAAACTTAAAATATACCCGGCGTGTTCAGAAATTACAGTCGCACGTTTGGATTTTGAGCCTGAAAGCTGTATTTCTCTTTGTTCCTTTTTTTGTTTGTTTGGCAACACACTCAGTGGCACCATCTATTGGGTAGCCCCGGCACACTTCGGGTTCAAGTATATTTCCTAATTTTAGAGCGCAGCTCTTATACGTTCGTTTCCGGCTTGAGCGGCGTCGGCGTCGCCGTCGGCGTAACCGCAAGGTCACGTGACCCTCCAAGGTCACGTGACCCCAAGGTCACGTGACCCCCAGGTCACGTGACCCCCTGCCACGTGACCCCCTAGGCCACGTGGCCCCCCAGGTCACGTGACCCCCTGCCACGTGACCCCCGAGGTCACGTAACCCCCAGGTCACGTGACCCCCCGGCCACGTGACTCCCTCCGAGGTCATGTGACCCCCCAGGTCATGTGGCCCCCCGAGGTCACGTGAACTCCCCCCTCCGCGCCTTCCTCCTCCTCAAGAGCTGCGCTCCAATTCGGCGTTACAGGGAGTTGTAAACGGCTTTCATTTTTTTGGTCATCATTCTTTTATCATAAGAGTGAAGTAAGTCTGACGGTACTATAAGGGCACGATCCCGATGAAAGTGGAGATTTAGGTACACTTTGGAAGCTCATTACTAATGTCGTTATGGATACTTTTTCAAATTAAGTGTTTCATTTGCAAGGTATTATTACCGCTTTTCCTCTGGTATAGTGTAAGTTTTTTGTTTGTTTACATGATTATATCGTCAACAATTCGAAGGAACGTGCCTTCACTTGATCCGCGGTTTCATCTTTTGTGAAGAGAGGCATTCATTAAAGATAGCACAACTTTAATGACGCGTTTTTATTAAATGAAAGCAAGGCTAGGCGAGAACTTTCTAAGCGTTTGGTGTTACTTTACTTTCTAAAGGTCACCAAATAATGCCTTAAAAATATATATTTCGAACACGGATATCTTCTTCATAATGCAAACTGGAGTTTGCATTATGAAGTTGACACCTCCCTCTGTAATGCCCCTGGGGGCCCTGAGGGTATTTGTAAATAAATAAATAAGTAGCAAAATTTGCTACATACGATAGTTCATGTTGATATGTATATGCAGTAATATTTTTTGAGCGCGTCTAAAACGTTTCTTATGAAATATTTTGTTAGAAGCTATAGCTATATTTTATGTTTAGGATGTTGGGGTTTCATCTGCTGCTTAAAAGTATAGGTCTGAAGGGGGCACCAGAGAAGCTATACACCTTTTTTCCAAGGGTGCAGCCATCTTGAATGTCGTCACTTCTGGTATGCGGTAAAACATCGTTTTGATCTCTCCACACCGCTGAAAGGTGTTTACGAAAAATGGGTGATTGTCACACATTCTTGTTTTGTCTCACCTATATTTTCTCGCACATTTTAGGTTGAAATGTTTTATTATCTTTTCGTCCCGCATACCAGATACGGAATCCACGTGACTGAGAACGACAGGGAAGCAAAAAACGTCAATGAACCTGTCGTCACTACCTGTCAATGTTTCTAGACAGACTTCACAAACGAGGCTTTAGTTATATCCCCTAGGTGCCACTTTCTAATCGTTTAATTCATTTTAAAATTCCTTTTTCGTGTCTTTTGTAACGAGAGATTGGGGTGTTCGATGGGATAATGCTCCCAGGAACACGTATAGAACTAGAAATAAGAGCCGAAATTTCGTTCTAGTATCACTTTAAGATGGCTGCAGGTCCAGGTTTGCGCCGCGTGCACGGTGGGTTTCTCACTACGATATACGGAGCGGATTAAAAAGAAAAAAAAGAAAGACAAGTTGGATTGTAAATAAATTATTTGCTAGGACAAACAGCGTGACCTATCGCGGTGTCATTGGCCCTGTGTCAGTGAGTTTTCTTTCGCGCTTCATCACGATAACTCTGTTGATAAATAGTGATCCGGAACTATAACTCCAGCTTAATCAACTTTCAAGAGCAAGCTCCATTAGAGTTATCGTCATGCAAATTTAGCATCTATATACATTCATCCCATTATCACCTTATTATTTCGCGTCATGCAGATCGCTTAGGTACGGGCCACTGGCCTTTCTGCAGTGTCGCGGCTGTAAAGATCCGAAATAAATATTATCATTACTATTAATCTTATTATTATTATATTGTTATTAATTCTTGGTGCTTCCATGACTAAAAAAAAAGGTCTACTGACTCTATTTAAATAATACCATAGCCTCCTCTATACTGGCAAAGCCTGGCAGATCGCCACGAGACGCGGCCACCGAAAGTGAAAAGGTGGTGCGGCAGACAACGGATGAGAGGAGAGGCCTGTAAAGGTGTATCCACACGACGGACCGGGCCGCGGACCGATTGATCACGTGATGCGCGGCCCGCGGGCCGCCCGGCTGCAATGAGCATCCACACGGCGGACCAAAAGAGCAGACGACAGAGCGAACGGGCCGGTCTAACCCTCGACCTCACAGCTCCACCAAACGCATGCAGCGAGCTGCTTGAGGCTCATCTTGGCTAAGGAGCCAAGATGAGGTTGAACCAACGTTACTAGAACTCTCAGTTGGAAAACTCACCGTTGAAACCTGGGCCGCTGGCGTCCACCGAGACCGAGCTAAATGCGACAACAGCGCCACTCTGTATCATTTGTCTTAACTGTGGTCGCCTTGAGCTTTTAGAAAGCATGTTTTTGCGTAAAAACGAACGGAAAAAACTCTTTTGTAGTAACTTTAATTGGAGTTTAGTACAAAATGGGGGCGCGTGTTGTTTTCTAAAATATTTAGTTCGCAAGGTTTTGCAGTATAATTAATATTGTTTTTATACAACCCTGCCTCAGCGGGGATTTCAGGTAGCGCGTCCTGAGTTAGGCGCATATTAACCACGGTAGTAATCCGCGGCGCGTCCGCTTGGGAGTCGGGGGCGGTACCTCGAAGCCCCTTCCACAGTATCTGTTCTGGCCCCAAAATGGCCGATTACAACGAAAATGGAAGTCACGTGCAGTTCCTGGACTGACCGCTGCGGGAGAAGTGGCGGCGTTGGGATCGCCATTAGCTCGGTTCTCGTGGACGGATCGGTGCCACTTTTCAGAGCAGTCTCTATGGCAGTTTCCCAACTGAGTGGTTCTAGTAACGTTGGGTTGAACGAAAGAGACGTTTGGCCGCGGTGGCCCTGGCGTTGACTATTGAGGACGAGGAGGACCTAAGTGAACCGAAAAGGTCATGCTGGATGAAGCCCTGGATGTGCAGGAAAGATCTTGGTCTGCATAGTCAACTCTTTTCGTCGCACAACAAAAGGTTCGTCTTCTTCGTCTTCAACAGTTGGCGGTCAACAGCCAGCTTGTTGCCAGACTTCGCGCTTCAATTATACTAAAAACGCCGCGGTCCGCCGCCAAGGTCCGGGCGAGAAAAGTCGCTTGGCATTTCTCAGAAGCGCGGGCCGCGGACCGCCGACGGACCTCGAAAACCGGTGACGATGATAATACCACAAACACGCGACGCCACAACGCAAGAACGGTATAAGCGTCTCTGATAATTAATTTAAAACCTGGGAGGTGATATATTGTATTGAATTAGACTATTGAATAAAGTCTATTGGCTTTATTTAAATAATACATACCACAAACACGCGACGCCAGAACGCAACAACGGTATATGCGTCTCTGATTATTAATTTAAAAATTGGGAGGTGATATTTTGTCTGCAGACACGGGCATCGGACGGCGTTCATCTTTTCTGGTCAATGACAGCCAGGCTGGAGTGGTCGGATTGCTCGGAGCCCGCTCCTTCGTACAGGTACTTGAGGCCGGAGGCGTAGTAGAGGAGGACCAGGTTTAGGCCCTTGAGCCGCTGCTCGGACTTGGCTAAACCGGCGTTGAACTCCGCCGCGGCGGAGGCCGTCTTGGCGGCAGCCGCTTGGCTCTGCAGACGTGCTTTCTTCTGCTGCTCGGTTTCGAAGACTACCTTCACCTTTTGGTACTGCGTGAATAAGGACACAAAAATAACAGATTAGTCGGCCGTTGTCGAGGTTCCCGCAAGTTAAGGCAGGTTAAAAGGCAACTTCGCTTCATTTTTGATATTGCGAAAACTATTCAGCCCTCCTCAGTATCATCTAGGAAGACCAGATGTCAAATATTACAACCTAATTCCGTTTATATGTTTAATAAACTGGCCAGAAAACTTTCAAATGAGCCAAGTCGCCGAAATCTGCTAACTCTAGCGTGCGACGTGAACCGCAATCAACAGCGCAGTCAATGCTATGGAGTTGGAGCAGCCAACATTGAGCCACTACGTCAGAGGCATGTCTACGTCACTCTCACGTTTTGTTTGTTTTTACATCTCAGAGCGAAATTAAATGATGACGTCATGAGTTTCTCCTCCCGGTGTTGGCTCAACGGTGTCCAAGTTATCACCGTAAAGAGCCCTTCCACACACTTGCAACCGAGTAGGACCGAGAGAGACAAGACCGGTTTTCAATCCCCTTACGACGTCTTAAGGCCCGTTCACACTCTTGCGACCTCTTAAAACTTGGTCCCTTAAAACCTCTTACAACGAGAGGACACAGTGGCGCCATCTATTGGGTTGCAGTGTAAACTTGGCGGTCCGGCATATTTTATATTTCTCCCGCGCATTATCCTTTCTTTCTTGGCTCAAAAACTTTTGTAAACGTTATAAACGAGCCTTTCTTATAGGTATTACGCACATTTGACCTCGTAAATCCCGCAAAACCTTCGCTCTTGTGAAATGCAGTTCCAGGGTCACCGCATAGATGGCGCCAGAATGCCAGTGTGTTCCCTCGTCGTAAGAAATTTTAAGAAGTTTTAACAGATCTCGTCTCTCTCGGTCGTACTCGGTCGCAAGAGTGTGAACGGGCCTTTAGGACCAACTCCGCAGCTGCACGCCCGGTCTTAAGACTTCGCAAGAGGCTTAAAACCGGTCTTGTCTTTTCTGGTCGTTCCCGGTAGCAAGTGTGTGAACGAGCCTTCAAGCGCCGTTCAGCGCGTGCAACCGAGTAAGACCAAGAGTGACAAGACCGGTTTTAAGCCTTTGCGACGTCTTAGGACCTGCTCCGCAACAGTGGATTTGGTCTTAGGTCCGTTCCACTCTTGCAACCGAGTTCTGACCGAGAGGAGTACCAGTTCTGTAGTAAGGTTTCTCTTGTCGATCGTGGAGTGCTGCGCTGGCTGGAGGGTGGCTTCTTCTCGGTGGCTTCAGTGACGCTCACGACTCGGTGGTTGAGTAAATATGTATATATTTACAGATTACGCACAACTTTTTACAACACAAAACAAGAAAACGTCGCGCTGCTGATGCCGCTCGCGGCAACCCAACGCCAACGATAGCGCCTCGGCGCCAAGCCCCTGCCGCGCACGGCAAGGTCTCTGTCTCGCGAGACAGAGTACGCGGAGCCCTCGGGACCGCGGGAGAAAGCAACTTGCTCCGCGCACGGGCTAGCTCAGACTCAACTTTTCCAAAAAGGCACGCCGACATTCCGAAGGGAGGCCGGACCTCCCTCTCTCCTCGGAGTCGCCGACATGACCCTGACAATGTCATTTCCCCAAGAACCCCGGCGGCAAGGGCGACCACCCCGGGAACGAAGACTGTGTTTATTTCCCACGCAAGGAAATCTGCTTCCACTTTCGGGAGCTGGCCGCCGCTTGCCGCCAAAGGGGAAAACGTGAGGCATCGGGCGCCTCCGAAGGACACTTCGGGTGACCGCGCCGCTAATTCCCCGAGCTCTTTCGGCTAAGCTCCTTCGGCCATCCCTACACGTCCCCCCGAAAACTGCGCTAGGACTTCTGGACTAGCCAGCAGTTACAAAAACAGGATGGCCGAAACCCCAACAAGAACACAAAAACAACCCGCTTAAACTCAAGCGAAAAATCAAAACAACAAAACACATGGCTTGAATAACCAAGCCAGACACCTCCTCTAGCACCGAATTGCTAAATAAAAATGAGAAAAAAAGACAACATTGGTCAACCACAACATTTTTCAGCTGAACTCTCGCGGACCTGGATCGCTCCCAACAACATCCGCGGTGGCGCAAGAGCTTCCGCATACAAAAGACAGCAAAAACAATAAAGCATGGCAAATGCTACCCAGCAAGCTGCGAGTTCAATGGCACCTCGCAAGGTGCCACGGCAGTGATCGCCTCCCCACATGCACACCCGCTGACACCACGTGCATGAGCGCGACAAAGCGCTCCCTTGCCACCATACAATCACCCCTTACTCGGGCACCTGTGTCGAGTGTCGCGAGGACAGTGTCGCTCGCCAGAGCTTCATTAGGCCCACGAAGGCGTGCTCGGCTCGGTCTCGCCACGAAACCGTGTTCGGCACTCGCTTCGCAGTCAGTTCGGTCAGAGGAAGGACCAACACTGCGCCCATGGCGCGCCATCGCCGTACCCGCTCCGAGATTGTCGCCCCACGGCGATTCGTGCTCCTGCACCGGCACTTCCCCGCGCCGCCCACTTGGTGGCACCCACTGTGTCACACCCTCACCACAGGGCCCGTCGTGGTGACACCGAAGTCCAATCTGAACAGCTGCAGTAGCCCCCTCGCGACATCAGCATCTACAAGTCTCCCCAGTGCCGGGCCCGACCCCTGGTTCTCCGGGAGCTCCTCCCTTCCAGCTGCCCGGATGCAGGAAGACCCTCGTTCGTGAGCGGCCCGATTGGCCTCAGACCCCGCGGCAGTCTCCGGTCCATGTACGGCACGATCGGCCTCAGACCCCACGGCAGTGTCCAGTTCCTGGACAGCGCGGTCGGCCTCGGACCCCGCGGCCGTCTCCGGTCCCAGTAAGGCGCGATCGGCCTCGAACCCTTCGACAGTGACCGGTTCCTCGAGAACGCGATCGGCGTTCGACCCCACGGCAGTCTCCTCTTTCTTTGCGGCAGGATCAGCCTCGGACCGCACGGTAGTTTGCGGTCCCAGTACGGCGCGATCGGCCCCGAACCCTCCGACAGTGTCCGGTTTCTGGATAGCGCGATCGGCGTTGGACCCCACGGGAGTCTCCGGTCCCTGAACGACACGATCGGCCCCGGACCCCACGGCTGCCTCCGGGTCGCCTCGCGCGTCCGGTTCTGTCTTCCTCACAGAGCGAGCCTCGGGCGCCGTGTCTTCCGCTGCCCGATGCTGCGTCTCTTCACGGCGCTCCGCTAGGAGCCGAGCTCTTGCTCTCCGCTCCTCCGCCCGGAGTTCTGCGACTCGTACCTGCCGCTCTAGCTCCTTCGTTTTTTCCCTCGCAAGGGCTATCCGAACGCTCATCGGAACCACCTTCCGATCCGACCCCACGTCGCCTCCGCCACTAGGGCTCCCCCTCCCGCGCACGTTACACTTCGCCATGCAGCTAAGCGCGCGGGTGTCAGCCGGCGACGAAAGGGAAAGCGACCACGTACCTGGCGGTGCTGTAGAGTCCACGAAAGTCGCCGACGCCGCCGAACTCGCGAGTCCCCGGCGTCGATCACCGCACGCAGAGTCCGTTCCGTGAGACCCGGCTGTCGCCGCTGCAGGCGTCGGGTGTCGCCAAACCCGCAGGTCACTGGCGTCGATTGCAGCCGGCGACGTTCGCTTGCCTGAATCTGTTGTCGCCGTCGAAGGCCCCAGGCCCACGGCAGTTGTCGATGACGCCGAACCCGCAGGTCACCGGCGCCGATCGCCCCACGCGACGTCCGCTTCTTGGCTTTCGCCGCTGTCGGCCACAGGCGTACTCGTAGCCGTGCCTCGCTGTGCCAGGCTGCTGCTCGTCTCGACTGGTCCTGGGCTCCTGCCGATGGACACCGCCACACTCCGCGCCAGCACTGGCCTCGTCGTCTCCCTGGCACACGACGTTGTCGAAGTGGCCGACGACGTCCACGATCCCTGTCGACTGCGCCAGTAATGTTTCTTTGTCGATCGTGGAGTGCTGCGCTGGCTGGAGGGTGGCTTCTTTCCGGTGGCCTCAGTGACGCTCACGACTCGGTGGTTGAGTAAATATGTATATATTTACAGATTATGCACAACTTTTTACAAGACAAAAACAAGAAAACGTCGCGCTGCTGATGCCGCTCGCGGCAACCCAACGCCAACGATAGCGCCTCGGCGCCAAGCCCCTGCCGCGCACGGCAAGGTCTCTGTCTCGCGAGACAGAGTACGCGGGAGCCCTCGGGACCGCGGGAGAAAGCAACTTGCTCCGCGCACGGGCTAGCTCAAACTCAACTTTTCCAAAAAGGCACGCCGACATTCCGAAGGGAGGCCGGACCTCTCTCTCTCCTCGGTGTCGCCGACATGACCCTGACAATGTCATTTCCCCAAGAACCCCGGCGGCAAGGGCGACCACCCCTGGGAACGAAGACTGTGTTTATTTCCCACGCAAGGAAATCTGCTTCCACTTTCGGGAGCTGGCCGCCGCTTGCCGCCAAAGGGGAAAACGTGAGGCATCGGGCGCCTCCGAAGGACACTTCGGGTGACCGCGCCGCTAATTCCCCGAGCTCTTTCGGCTAAGCTCCTTCGGCCATCCCTACACCTGTTTTTAAGCCTCTTGCGATCTCTTAGGACCAGCTCCGCTGCAGCCGAGCTGGTCCTAAGAGATCGCAAGAGCTTAAACCAGTTTAGTCTCTCTCGGTCGAACTCGGTCGCAAGAGTGTGAACGGCGCTTTACGCTGTCACAAGATGCTTAAAAACCGGTCTTGCTTCTCTCGGTCGTGCTCGGTTGCCCGTGTGTGAATTGGCCTTAAAGGGTAACTGCAAAGAAAAAAAAATCTTTTTTTTTAAGCAGCCTTATTGGGACAAGCATGTCAAAAACAATTTTTCCGCAAGAAAAAAAAATTTACAGCAATATTTATTGCGTGAGACGGAATTACGGATTTGCGGCTATTTCGTCTGTTTTAAATCGCGCGCCACGAAGTTGGAATTTCGTGACGTCAATCCCCATCGGCTGTTATACTTCTCATTGGCCAAGAGTTTGATTATATGCCGCTCAAAAGGAAATATGCCGCTCAAAAGGAAATTACAACATATATCAAAGGTTTAACAACCAAGATCTAAGCTGTCAATCAAACACCTAGCCAATGAGAAGTATACCAGCCGATTGGAGTTGACGTCACGGAATCCCAACTTCGTGGCGCGCGATTTAAAACGGACGAAATAGCCGCAAACTAAAATCAGTCTCACGCAATAAATATTGCTGTAAAAGTTTTTTTTTCTGGCGGAGAAATTGTTTTTTGACATGCTTGTCCCAATTAGGCTGTTTAAAACAAACTTTTTTCTTTGCAGTTACCCTTTAACCCGGATGCGCTAGTTTGCGCTGCCCTGCGCGCCTCTGGAGCCGAGAGCTGGGAGCTGGGAGCAGTCTGTTTCGTCCCGCCGCTGTTGTAGTTTGAGAACGACGTTTTGTTTACGGTACGGGCGCGGGCCGCATCTCCGATGCCTAGCTGCGATGCCTGGCGAAAGATCCATAGGCTCACGATGTTGTGTAGCTGCCTGCTCGAACTACCAGTTGACCAGCCCGGGAGTTGTCTTTCACAAGTTTCCACACGACAGTGCGCCTCTGAATGTATGGACGGACATCCCGTGCCGGTGGAACTCCGGGAAGCCGTTGTCGCCAAATCGCAGAACAATGATCTGTTCCGATTGCTTGTGCTCATGACACTAACTAATTTGCTGTTACCAGCTAAATAGCGAAACGTGCGTGAAAAGATCAGTTCCGCTGTGAAACCAAATGAATGTGCACTGGAGCATACTTATCACGGCATTCATTATTTTCGCTGACTATTTTGCTATTGACAATAAACGTGTAGTCTGCCGTACAGCTTCATAAAGGTACACAATTCAGGCTACTAAAGCAGGAGACACATGCACGGTCAAACGACCACCGCGTCGGTCGCACTACGTGCCAGGCGTTTCCCAGTGTACGAGCATATATGTCTCGCGCCTGTAGAAACCAGGCGCGAAGACTCAGCTATTTTCGGTAAAATAAATGTGAAGTTGGAGCTTTATGTGCCAGACCTACGAAGGGCATCTCGCACGCCCAAGCAGAGGCCTGATGATTAATTTGGACCACCTGGGATCTTGTGACGTGTAACCGAGATCTCGGTTACACGGCGCCTTCGCGGCAATAAGCCCGCGTCAAATTGCGGGCACCTCCGTCGAGATTCCAACCCGAAGCGCAAGCTGGGGCCGCAGTGGTGCAGACGTCGTTGGATGTTGTAGCAAACTACATTGGCGAAAATTGCGGAGCAGACGACACTTGCGCTTTGCTCTACGTTCGCCCGCCGTCGCATGGAGGATCACGTGACCTTTCGGATCACGTGGTTCGACGTGACGTGGCCATGACTCTGACGACACGAGATCAATGTTGCCTGTCGCAACCAAAGTTTCGGTTTCGGTATCTGCTGATGTTTAAACTAAGATTACAGAAATAATATTCCACATTTCGCGAATCTGAAGACGTAGGGCTGTTTAGTAGTGCTTTGGGAAATGGAATCGCATTTAAGCCTAAAATGTTTGGAATCGAGCGGAGTTTCTCTTTAACACATTTTCGTTTTAGTGCGACCTTTTGCAACCGTTTCGCTGCCGGTTACGACGAAGGAACACAGTTACTGCCACTTCGGATGAACATTTCCCATCTGCGTATATGTTATTTTTCCCCGCGTGCCTGACACAGTATATGGCAATAATATAACTTATAATTTCTCATAAATTTAGTCTCGCCAATGCTGCAAATCCCTCGAGTTTTAGTTATACGCACCGAGAGTTGCTCAGGGATGGCGCCAGTGTACCGTTGCGTCCTCTTGCCTTTGGCGGGCGGTGGAAAAGCGGCTGCGCCGGCAGTCGATGGAACTCAGATGTGATTCAGCCCACGAGGAAAGACACTGGCGCACTGGCGACATCTGTCAGTGGGCCAGTTCCTGGAACACTTCCCGTTTGCGCATACCGACGGACTGAAAGTTTTTCACTATTTGCGAAATCAAATGTCGCTTACATCATTGTCAGAATCGCTGGAAACGCATGGGAATGTATAATGCGTAACTCGGGTAGCGGTTGTTAGGCGAAAAGTGGCGCTTGTGCGGTTTTTTGTTTTCTCGTCTGGGATTGTGCCGTAGTAGATCGAAGGTGTGGGCCGTCCCACTGCTCATACATGCTACAAAAGAGACGCGTGGGGTATGTCTCACATGCTTGCAACATGTCTGCAGACAGTATGTCGTACAAGGAAGACAGACAGACATGCAGACATGTATTAGCAGTGTGACTCTAGGCGGTGCTCGAAGCGAGAGGTCCTCACGACGCGTCGGACGCGGTCCATGCGCTGCTGCTCGTCCAGGTCTGCGTGCAGCAGCTTGGCCTGCTCCCCGGCGACGGCGTACATGCGCAGGCCGAAGCCCTTGCTGGCCAGGCGCTTCAGCACGCTCTCCAGCTGACCCGCGTGTTCGCTCAACTCCAGCTCCTTGAAGAACTCCCGGTCGCCCTGCGCGCCATACGCGGTCAAAAGCGTCGAAAAACTACATTCACACAAGACAGAACGGCACAGAGGTCCTCTATTTGTACTGCCTCCAGGGCACGCTGGACCAAGTTGTTTATGGGAACGCGGGCCAAATCAATCCTGCCAAAACTACGTGCAGAAAAAAAAGTCGATACCATAGTATTTTGTGCCAAAGGGCACATTAAAAGTTATTAATCACTCAGTATAATTGAGTATTTAATTCATCTTAATAATTGCATTTCTAGTTATTAATTTTAAAGGTACGGTCAAATCAGAAACTTGATAAGGGTAATCTAAATCTGTCTTCCCTTTCCAGCGAACATTCTATATGTATGATCGGGGATATCAACATTGACGTACTCCGACCTACTCTGGCGCTAGTCGGAAATTACCTCGACGTATTGGCCAAGTGGGGCTTAGATTACGTCATTCGTGAAGTTACCCGAGAGGAGTTTTTATCAGGTCAGCTGACTAAATCTTGTATTGATCATATAAACATAAGGCACCACAATTTAATTGCACAGTCAGCAATTGTTGAACAAAAACTCGCAGATCATTACTTTGTTTGTTGTTCCTTAACGTTGGTATCTAACACGACGGTTCCGGTGAATTATGAGAGCGAGGTGCTTATTGTC
This sequence comes from Ixodes ricinus, assembly GCA_037355805.1. Classification (NCBI taxonomy): domain Eukaryota; kingdom Metazoa; phylum Arthropoda; class Arachnida; order Ixodida; family Ixodidae; genus Ixodes; species Ixodes ricinus. Next base: position 11,712 of record JAZHYW010014510.1, on the reverse strand, counting down.
GACCCAAGATTATTCCATCAGCTAGTCGAGGAATATGATTGGAATGCTTTCCTATTTAATGTATCTCCCAATGAGTGTTATGAGGAATTTGTCATTCAACTCAATCGTTTCAGGCAAAAGGCATCACGTCGTGTGAAAATCAAGCAGCGCAACCTAAACCACAAGTGGATGTCTCCGGAAATCTTGGCCGCAATTAAAGAAAGAGAGCTGGTATGGGCTCAGGCAAAACGTTCCCCGAAATGTGATACGTTACAACTTGAATACAAGCTTAGTAGAAATAAAGTAAATGCCATGATTCGTCGCGCTAAGCGTCTACATCTCCGGAATAAATTTAAAGAAGCCCGAGCAGACCCCAGGAAGACTTGGTCGCTAATCAACGATTTTAGAGGCTTAAATACAACGGCTTCAAATCGTAACAACAACCGCACCCTTTGTTCTTCAATGGGGCAGGGCGCCGTGGATGGTTTAAATAATTTCTTTTCTAGTGTTTCGGGAATCGCGAGAAAACCCCCAAATTCGTGTACTTTGCGCAACAGCACTGTAGAATCTGCTTATCTACCTTACTTCGATGAAGACAACCTTAAGACCATTCTTTTTAGTCTAAAATGCAAGTCACCTGGTATTGACGGCATTTCAGCCAACGAACTAAGAAGGTCGTTTGATAAGCTTAAATCAGTCTTGCTTACGATTTTAAACGGCATACTTTATAATGGTGTAATCCCTTTAAAGTTGAAAACAGCGATAGTTATACCGCTTTTCAAGACGGGAAAGCGTGATCAAGTAGAAAATTATCGCCCAATTTCAATCTTGCCTTGTATTTCGCAAATATTAGAGAAGCACTTATGCCTGATCATGACACGTTTTTTAGATTTGCATGATACTTTATCTCCCACCCAGTATGGCTTTGTGCAAGGTCGTGGCACTCAAACTTTGCTGGAAGATCTCTCCGATTTGCTTAACTTATCGTTTGAGCGAAACCAAGTTGCGTGTGCTCTATTCTTAGACGTCAGCAAGGCATTCGATAGCGTGAGTCACCGTCTGTTATTAGATAAATTGTCAATGTTGGGTTTTCGTGGCTCCTTTTTATCGTTGCTAGAAGATTTCTTGCGTGACAGGCGCCAATGTGTGTCTATTGATCAAATTCGAAGTAATTTTTCTATAATCAGGTCCGGCGTCCCCCAGGGTTCTATACTTAGTCCTTTATTATTTAACATCTATGTAAACGATCTTTCCAGTAATGTACAAACTTCCTTGTTCCAGTATGCAGATGATACTCTCATTGTGGCCTGCGCACCTAAATACTTACAAGCGATCACTATGTTACAAAATGCTGCAACTCAAACAATGGATTGGTTTGCGGCCAATTTAATTTCAGTCAATGCGTCCAAAACGCAACTCATCTGTTTCCATAACCCATTGAAAAGGATTAACGTTTCTTATCCGTTTGTTCTACATACGTCCAAGTGTTCCAATTGTGTGTGCACACACTTGACCTATTCGTCCTCGGTGAAATATCTCGGATTGGTTTTTGACAGGGACCTGGCTTGGAATTCTCAGCTTGCGCAAGTTTGTAGGAAGCTTCGTTCCTTGTCTTGTGTGATGTTTAACATAAGATACTTCATGCCTTTTTCAGTTCGCAAGCTAGTCTTACATGCTTTGGGTTACAATATTCTACGTTATGGTATCACTGTTTATGGTCATTGTGCGGCCCGTTGGAAACTCAGAATCAACTCAATTTTGCGGTCCTTGTTAAAATCCATTTCTTACGATCGCTGCCTTGATAACGATAGTGATGTGTTTAAAGAATTGTGTTTGCCTGATTTTTACTCCCTCTTCAGGGATACTGTGGTTTTTCGACATTTCTGGGATAGTTCGTATAAGATCCCTTATACTCCTGTACGTTGCCTAAGGCCAAAGGATCGGTTTTTGACTACTCGATGCTTTACAAGGTATGGAGAGCGGATCCGTGATTATTACGTTGCCTCTTGTTTTAACAAACTTCCTGCGAGTGTTTTTAATGCCACAACAAAATACAAACTGAGGAATGCTCTTAGGAGCCTCCGTAGATAGCGTCCTTTATTTTTGAACTTGTAACTACAGGTGATTCTTTTTATTTATTTTTTCTTTCTTTCTTCTTTCTCTTTTTGTTTTCTGATGATATTTTTTTATGTTTTGTCGCTGCCTGCCAGGCACTACCATACAAGCCCTTTGAGGCTTTGGTAGGCCTGATTGCTGTTCTTTTTTCATGTTTCCATGCAATAAAGTATTGTATTGTATTGTATTGTAAATCTACGAAATTCACCCGCGATCGAATGATACAAGATTCGGATAAAATCCTAAATTTAAACGCGTTTCTCGGTTTCGATTTTTTCTTTTTAGTACCGGAGCGTATCTTGGAGTTAGTAATCTCGCTGCCCCTGGCCAAAACGTCACACTAGTAGCCGTGGCTTGTATTACAAAGAGACTCCCACTGCTGGATCGGTGTCAGGTGGTTAATGGGCCGCCTTTGCAGCACGAGCTGCCAGAAGAGGTCGAAAGCGTTGATCGTCTCAAATGTCTCGGCCTTTCAGTTCGCATTCCTCCTCGCCAAGCGAAAACGCAGCGCATGCGCACTTGCGACCAATCTCCGCAAGAGGCTTCCGCCATGGAATTGCGAATGGCCTCCGTGGTTTGAAATCGACCCTGTCTTCAATCTAGGCTCTCTATGCCATGTTCTTGGATGTCACGATCCTGGCGGTTGATCGCAGAATTTCCGCAAAAGGTACGAGTGGACGCAAATGTCGCTGTTGTCGCGGCGTCCCAACTCCCGGCTGCTGAGGCTTCAGTGGACAGCCAAGCGGGAAAGCGAGCTGCAGCATGCCACCGCCAGGATCGCGACGGGCGACAACACTTCTCTGACGTCATCAGGCGCAACTCGATAACCGCGCTTGAGGACGCGGGAAACGGTCCGAGATGCCTTCGAGGAACTTTTGCTTTCTCCTGCAGGTCCACGAGCAAAGTAACTTTCATCAACGTACTTGAGCTGTTAAAAAAAAAAAATTCGATGACACGCGGACAAAGAGGACTATAGCCAAGCTATGGTCCTCTTTGACGGCGAAAGGTCCCAAGCGAACCTTTCGCCGTCAAAATCGGCAAAGGCGACAAAATCGGCGCCAGCACATAGAAAGCTCTTATTTTCACCGAATGTGCACTGAGCAAGTCAGTTTAACCGTGTGAAGTTTCAAGGCGTACCTCTCTTCCTGTAAAACAAATAAGAGCGAGTAACTCGGCCAAGTCACGGCTTGTCGCGTACGCAGACGACCGAGTTAGCGACGCTATTTACTTGTGGCGCCATCTCGGATAGGCGCAACGAGCAGAAGACGCATTCTGTTGTATCTTCGCTACGCCAATCGGGAGGTGGCGCCACGAGCAAATTGTGTATCTAACTTCGTAGTCTGCGTAGTCTATCTGCCTTGACTTCTGGCAAGTTTTAACGTGAAAGGTTCTTTAGTTAGTTGCTCGTGCATTTTGTGAAGCCACGTGACTCCTGTTACGTTCCGTGACACGACGTCACGTGATCTATAACCAATTCAGTTTCGCCGCTACATTTAGCGGTGAAATTGACGTCACGTGACCTGATGTCACGTCACCTATTGACGGCAATTTAGTTTCTGCCTTGAATTTAGCGGGAAAATTAACGTTCCGTAACCTACACATCAATTCAGTTTCGCCGCTAAATTTAGCGGGGAAATTGCCGTCACGTGACCTACACACAAATTCACCTTCCCCGCCAAATATTTGCGGGAAATTTACATTACGTGACAACAATTTCACATCGGTGGAGCCACGAGGTGCCAGTAGGAATGCGAAAGCGTTGAGAAAAAAAAAAGAAACGAAATGTTTGGAAATATTTTTTGTCAGATTTTTTTTCCTTGGTCATAAGAAACCAAAAAAAAATGAAATTCAGTTTATTCAAGTATTAAACAACTTAAGCTAATTTTTGCAACGAATGTCGGAATACATGTCATGGTCATTTTTAGTTCAGACACAGTCCTTACTTTCTATTCCGAGCAGCTGGAGGAATAATAATCGCAGTCTACTAAATGCCAGGTTGGTAAAGAGAATAAAGCCCAGTTTTCGGGCTCGCATAAATGAACTACACATCACAGAAAGCTGAAGATTATTGAGAATGTGGCGCTAGCGCAGATGATAAAATGCGTCAGCTTGTGAACATTATGGTATCTGTATCGAAAGATAAAACAGAGGCGCGACCATTTCCTGAGCGACGTCCATTAAAGCGAATATTCGTCAAACAAAAAACAAAAAAACGACACTATGGGAGAGAGCCTGTTGCATTTATTTTCTTTAAAAACACTAGTCAGTATGAAAGGCAATATTGCTTTCTTGCTTCCTGGCTGGTTTTTACATTGATATAAATGCTGCGGGCACCCAGAATCCCGTTTTTTGGTTTGACGATTCTTTTAGGTGGACGTGGCCTCACAGACTAAGTCTGCGTCCTGGTTTTATATTTTGATCCAGGTAACGTGATGTTCTCAAACCTTTGCATTCAATGACCACCGCTAGCGCCACATTCACGCGGAGTTCGAGCTTTATATGCCTTATTTGTGCGGACCGAGAAATTGGGTTTAATTTTCTCTTGCAAAGCCGGTATATTATTAAAACTTTGGTTTGGGCTAGTTGGTCCATGGTAGGTATAAGGGTTAAAAGCGCAAACAGACTGGGACAATAGAAAATAACACAAACGACAGGGACAAGGCGCTTAGATTGACGCAAGTGATAGCAGGATCTTGCTGAACGTGATGAAATAGGAAGGAGCCCATAGTAGAAGAAATATGTCTTATTAAATTAGCGCCTTGTCCCTGTCATTTGTGTTATTTTCTATTGTCCCTGTCTGTTTGCGCTTTTAACCTTTATACGTACCGGTATATTACTTTACTTAGTCCATAAGAAAGAGAAACAGTACGACATCGGTATAGAAGTTCAAGCGCTTGGTATAGTTAGTTTCTTGTTCCATGGTGGTGTTGCTTGCATTGCACTAAAAATTATAAACCATTTTTTCGCTGTCCGGCATAGCTCGCGTGGTAATATAGCAAAAAAAATTTCGAAAAGCTTTTATCTAAATAAGTTTGAAAACGTTAACAATAGAGAAGCTATAACATAGAGTGCTGTTTAAAGTTTGTCGCTAATTTGTGCATGCATCTAAAAAAATGTTTACATTATCTATGACATGTTTTCTGGACAATACGGCTTCAAGTGCTCTGTCAACAGCGGAACACTATGTTAGACGACGAAATTATTTCTCCAATAATAAACAATCAAGCATCCACTACTGCACCGGCAAGTGAATACCTTTGAGTAAGATAACATCATCATTGACGAATTAATGATTCATGTTAACACTGTTAGCCATTCAAGTACAAACAATACGAGATTTCTATTAGGAATGGTGCAAGCTGAACGCTGATTTCTTGCCTCATCTCCTCTCTCTTCAAAGGGTTCAGCTGTAACTAATACGATCAAAACCACCAAACTTGAATTAAACAACGATTGACCAAGTATATATTTGTTGGCTAGATTAATTCTCTCAAACTAGAAGCACGTTCCAAAGTAATAGGTTAATTGAGGCTATTCTGAATCTGTGCTGAGTCATTTCCGCCACCGTATGTCAGGTCAAGGCCCTTCAGGTAGAGGTTGCAGCGTTCAAACAACAACTTTTGCACTTTGTGTCCCTTAATGTAAGCCTGTTCCTACTTTTGGTATGGACAGTGCCGAACTTCGACCAGTTTCATTCGTACGCAGCGGTGCATGGTGGAACTTAAAAGTAGGCGACAGGCAATTGGTGTCAGGGGCTCAGATGCACACAGCCCTTGCCATTGCGTGGATGGTGAGATATGCTTTGCCGAATTGTCAAGTTCCTTTCTTGACCACGCACTTGACAGAGGTTTGTATTCTACGAGATTAAACAGCCCTTTTCCCGCATCAATACCTAACCTTCCTGTCACTGCTGGGATGTAGTCATAGCACGGCATTTATCTTCTTTCCTCAACCACCTTCATCTATACTTCGGGTCAAGTAAACTTGCGGCCGCATGAGCTGGACGACAAACAAAGTTGTGTCGCTCACGCATGATTTTTGATACTCTTTCTTTTATGTTGGTAGTTAAGGCAAAATGTGGAAGGGCTTCTCGACTTGTCTTGTTACTTTGAAGAAGATCTCATGAATTTCTGACAGAAGAGCAGTCTCTGACTCAGCCTCAGAAATAGCGCGACCAACAGACCGATCTCACCAGCCAGTTTCGCTACGCCGTCCCTGCCGTCATGCATCGTGGGAACTGTAGTCATTCTGCACGCGCGACAACCCCTTTGCGGGTCGGCAGGAGCACGAGACGGCATGAGCTGCCTCGTGCACTGTAGCCTGCCTCCTGTGAACTAATTTGTGAACTAACCAATTATGGCGGCGTTACGCAGGCGTGCAAAGCTCGGTGGGATTGGTCTACTGGCTCCAACACGCGGAAACTTCTCTTCATATCTCGCCAAAAGTCATATTCGTCTAACACCGTTGTTCTTATTTTTCTACTCGCTTCAAGTTCAGTGGCGAAAACGGTTTTTTGTAAAGCTTCATTGTTCTTCAAAAAGCCCCAGTGACATCAAGATGCCCGCCCAGCGAGTTTTAGCTGGTAACATAGGTGCGAATACTTGAAAGAATAAAACATCGAGGATGAGGACGGAAACAGGTCCACGTTCAAAGAAGTCCTGTTTCCGTCCCCGTCCTCGATGTGTTATTGTATTTGTATCTATTCACCAACACGCTCGCTTTTATATATTATTACTAACATAGGTATTGTTTGATTTGTAGCATCGCACTCTTCTTGCTTCTTTGCAAAGTGGGCCGCAACCACGCGAGAGGACGTTGCGTACTTAATTACAAACTTGGACTTCTAATGAAATTCCTGCCATGTCACTATCTTGAACAAGTCGGAAAACAGCAAGTTTATTACACGAGAAAAGTATCCCATAGTAGTCATCTGAGGAAAGTTTTGACTTACAATCATTCATGCGACCTTCGTGTTATTTGCGTTGTCCGTAACCAGAACAAAAACTGTTCCTGTTCCAAGTTTTGTTTGTAACCTTTGACGTCTCTTTTTTATGTATTTTCCGGTGTGCCTGTGATCTTCTGTCTCTACAGCATTGTAGAGGATTGGCTTTGACGTAATCACCACGAAGTTAAACATGCCTCGTACGTTCGTCCATTCGTCCGTGAGTATGGTGACACTAAGTGCAGAGTTGACGTTCTACCTACGTCATCACTCGGGCGTACTTCGTCTCCAATAGCCGACCACCTAACGAGTGCCTGGAGGGCCGTACATATGCAGGCCCTCTAGTATCTCTTTTCGGTGACTGACAAAGGAGTTCCACTAGAATATATCGTTCGCGCGAGTGCCTGATCAAGCTTCCATTGGCACTCCTGTGTAATTCTGTCAACAAATGCATTCATAAAAGTATGCTGGTTGATAGGGCCATCCGTTTCTCTTCGAGAGTTTGCGCTTTTGTTTTCCTGCGGTGGACGTTCTGGCCGCACAACCTCCACGGAAGGGCTTCTCTTTGAGATATACATCATTCCGGATTCCGATCCTGCCGATTTGGCTGATGCTGCAGCAGTTCGAATGTCCAGAGGTCACATGAGAACAACTTGCTAGGTAATGCCTCAAACGGGTTACCTTTGCAAGTTCGTACTTGGCACAACAAAATCTACACAACGCTGGCCCTTAACCATTTTTGAGCACATCGAAGTTAGCCCAAATCTTTGAACGGTGCCTCACAGTGTCAGCGGTAAGTTTACACACATCCAAGCAAACGCCGCTCCCAAGTTGTGAGAACATAGCGCTTCGCGCACAAGGGCTCGCAAAGCTAAAGCGATCTACCGGTGGATTGGGTACGTATTCTATTAGATTTACCCTTTGGATCGAGTCTCTTCTGCTGCCAGCTGCCAGACGAGTAGTGAAGTTTCCGTTAAGTTGCCAAAAGTTCGCATTAACTCTAAAACAATTAATATTGTGATACTAAACCCCAAGAATTCGCCAAAAAACAACAACAACAAAAAACAACCTCTTGCCGTTATTGACCTTTGTTGTTCTTTTTTATATTATTGCTGGATTATTCCTGTTCAGACAATTTTTCAAATGTTTCCAAAACTTCCAGGAAAACTTGTTTTTCTCGTAGTTTTTTTGCGGCCTTCAAAATTTCCGAAAATTTTCATCACTAGCTACAGCTGCTCCTCCCAGTAGACATATTCGGATACCAAATTCTGTCACGCTGCATGCTCGCTCGCCCCGAAGAAGAAGCGAAGATTTTGTATTGTATTCTGTTTTGTATTCTCGGAAGATAGTTTAGCAGTTCGTCTAGCCCGCTCAGCCTCTTGTCTTCGCTCTCAACGCTCGCCTTGAGCCTGTCGTCTTTGCTTGAGTTGCTGCTATTCAGTTGTATCATCAGGAGATCTCCTAGCAGCTCGTTTAGCATGCGCAACTTGACGCCTACATTTAGTCTCACGCACGCAACACGATTGCCTAGCAATTTGTCAGTGCATTTGGTTTTGCTCCCACTTTTCACAGGAAGAGAAGTGCGCCTTTAAGTTTCACACAGTAAAACTGACGTGCTCATTGCGCATTCGGTGAAAGTTCGAGCTTTTTATGTGCAGGCGCCGATGTTTTCGACTCGTTGTCGCTTGATGTTGTTTTGTTAGCTCATGTCGTTTCAATGAATTAAAGATGCGATTTGTTTTAACGACACCACATGGTGATTGCGTTTTCCGGGTGTACCTTTACTGCAATTTGTGTTACTAAAACGACAAAAATTGCTGTAAAAGAGAAAAGCGTATGCTCCTCTCGCATGTGAGCGTGTCCTTATGACGTCACACAGACAAATCACGTGACTCGACTGGATACGAAGTGGCCAGGTGCTTCAGGTTCCTAAAATCTCTGTTTATGAATTTACTTTGAGGATTACGGTTCTATGCGGAGCGCAGGTTCGTCTGCTTCTTGCACAGGGGTGGCGATGATGTCGGAACACCGAGTGCTCTTATTGGCTGATTGAAAAAGAAATAGCGGGAAGACCTGGAGGCATCTAGCATTGAGGTCTACACACTATGCTTTCAATCAAAGCCAATCAGAGATCGGAATCAGTCTGACGTCACCGCAACTCCTGTGCATGAAGTAGACGACTTGCTCTCCGCCTTTAGTTCTATTTCCAACGTGCCCGACTAAACAAAGTAGAGGTCTCGAAAGACATTTTTTTTTTACATCAGAGGTGCGACTTTGTTGCGGGTCAAAATGGGTTTGGCAGCTTAAAGAACGCTCACAACACAATCTCGTGATTTGTTTCCCGGCGTTCTTCTCGGCTAAAGCCGCAATCCTATTGGCTGTGGCATACCATGTTTGGGACTCGCCGAGCTCTGTCTTTGTTAAAATTGAAGACAAAATTTATATAGTCTGAAGAAAATTTTGTTCGTAAAAAAACAAGAACAAGAATCGAACTGGCTGCCCAACAAAAAACGACGAAATGTACATAAAGCACAAATCATAGTGCCTGAGCGTTAATTGACAAAAACATACACGACAAAACAAAAGCATTTAATCACTTTTTTTTTAAATTTTCGCGCTGGTTTAGCCAGAACGACTCGAGATAACTGGAGCTTGTAAACAGTTCCCTCCATTGCGGTGCCTGGAACGCGTCTCTGACGGGTGTGTCTTTAGCGCGTCCTTTTCGGACCACGCATCGGAACTGGTTCCGGAGTGGCAACCAAAAGCCGGAGTGTCACGCTGTCGGATGTCGCGATCCTGGCGGCTGGTCGTAGAAGTGCCGGCAAAAAGCACGAGCAAACTCGGGCGTCACTGTCGTCACGGCGTGCCAACTCCTGGTTGCCCAAGCTTCCGTGGACTGACAAGCTGGAGCGATCAGGCGTCTGCCGCATCCACCCCCATTTCTGCGACACCGCCAGGATCGCTGCCGGCGACAGAGTGACACTTTTATGACGTCATCAAGTGGACGTCGAAGGAGCAATTTTATTTTGGGCGCGGTAAATACACTATTTGGAGACGCACTCAGGCACCTCTAGCTCCACCTAACATCATCCCACTCGGAAGGCGTCAATTCAGAAATCGGGGGGCCGAGCGTCCTTCGGCATATAGTAAGGTCCAGCCGATCAATGACGGGGCATTCGTGCCCCATGGGAGTCTGCACTCGGTCTCCCTGTGCTCACGTCTAAACGCTTTGGTCACAGACAAGGTGAGAGATGCGGAGAGGACCTTTATTTTTCCAGCGCGAGCTTCCTACTTTCGATAACGCTTCTACATCTCGTGCCCCTCGAGCGCGTGCATGCAGCCAAAGCACGGTGTAAGGCATTGAGCCCGTGCTGGAGAAAGACACACCGTTCTAGTTTTGTTTCTGGTCATAGTGCATGGGGTTTGGATTATTCTAGGCGGTATTAGTTGAGCGGGTCGTTCACCGTATTCTGGTCGTTGAGCGGCGAAGATGTTAGCGAGTGATCCTTCAAAGACGCCGGTCCTTTTCTTGCCAGGTCAGCTTTGCTCGCCGTCTTTATAATATCAGCGGCCAGCTTTTGCACCGCCGTCTCCGCCTGAAAAAAAACAAATCTTATTTGTGTCAAGCTATCGGGCTTCGACTGTGTTATCAGTTTCTTAGATTCGTCGTAAAAACTAGGAGTATATTAAATGCAATTGCCCACTCCAGAAAATCCGGGGCGTCTACTACCCCGCACTTGGAGTGCCAATCGTTTATGGAGGAAGCGAATGAAGAAGACATTGCTATATTTAGACCAGTCTGCGCTGTTTCAATGCGGAGCTTGCGCAGGGGTTGCGGTGACGTCAGAACGATGCCGAGTTCTGATTGGCTTTTATGGGAAAGATAGGGGGTAGACCTTAATGCAAGGGGCCGTGAGATCTACCCACTCTTTCTTTCAATCAGAGAATAAGAGCTCGGTGTTCTGACATCATTGAAACCCCTGTACAAGGCGCAGATGAACCTGTGCTCCGCATAAGTTTCGGCATGCGCCACAAATCAGACGTTGTTCTTTGCTCTATTAGCAGCGTCGCCATTTGCTCCCTCCGTACATTGTACCAATTAACTCTCTCTTTGCGGCATATTAGTTGCTCCACATTTGTTAAACATATACATACCTTACGGGAATCAAACTTATGTTTAAAGCACATTCAAACAAAAAACGGAATGAATGTGCACACCACAACCGGCTGAAACATATTTTAATATTTTTAGAAGGAACGTAGGCTGACGTTGTGTGATAAGATCCATTCGTCAAGTTAGGCTGAGTCAACTGCTAGAGCACCGCTTCAGCGCTATTGGTGGTGCCTATAAAAACCTTTATTTCCTGATAATGAACCTTCTTGTTTTTTGTTGAAGTTCCCGAGCGCATGTCTCTGTCTATTGCATGGAACGTAGCAGACATGGTGTCAGATGTGGGGCCCAGGCTGAGACACTACGGCTAACGGAAGTCGGACAAACCCTGAAACGATGACATCGCGCTCCCACTCGGCAGAGTGAGCCATCGTACAAGTCTGCAGGTACCTCAGCAAGAACTACATCAAGTACATAATGAACAGAACAGTGCACAAAAAGACGAGGACGGAGAAAAGGAACATGCACGACACACATGCGCTGTTCTGTTCATCATGTCATCATA
>JAZHYW010014509.1:0-78275 GCA_037355805.1 Ixodes ricinus | reverse complement strand
CTGATACGTCAGGTGATACCCTTGGTAGATCTTGAGCTTCAATAGTGAGTCATTTGATACGAATAGGAGGTGCAGGCGGTACGGATGGCTCGTGGCTTTGGCCTTATAAGGCGGAAAGGCATAGTCCCTTCGTTATTCAGTGCGGATAGCTTTCACATTTCACGGATAGCTGTCCGTAATGTGGGCTACAGACGTTCCTGCTCATTCTCACGAAATTCGGTATGCCTTGTTTTTACAGAAGGTCCAGTTTGGGATTACGGCAAACTCATGCCGGCAACATTGAACCGGCACCGCACTAACGGTAAATGTGGGAAACGGAGCAACTCTCCGTAAAGTGAACTACGAACGTTCCGTCATTTTACGGAATTATATGCCTTGTTTTTACAGACGGGTCCAGTTTCAGGATTACGCAAAATCATGCCGGGCAAATATTGAACCGGCAACTTTACCCGCAAAATGGGGGTGAAATTTTTTTACAGTGTGCTTGTCAACGCCTCATCCCGCGATCCGCCCATACGCAAGATAAGAAGGAGAGAACGGCAGGTGTATACGTCACTATTCCGAGCATGCGCATGTCAAATTTCACTTCCGCTAAGGGACATCATGCGAATACCTCATTTCTAAGAACGTATCATTGATGTTCTTTGTTGTTCTCGTCACCTCCGTATTTCAAACCGATTGAATTTACAGGTCTCCCGTGCTAATGTCACCGCCGCTCACTAAAGCTGGATCACGGTGAAAATGACGTCGTGTTGCTTTGTTCAAATGAAAACGAGCTTAAACCAGCTAACTCTCATTCCCCTTACGTGGACCAGCTGTTCCGTGCAGATGAAAATTGCACCTTGGATGAAAATGCAGGCATGGTTGACAAAAAACTGAACGGGATAAAAAATGTAAACCTCTGTCGGTCATTCTCATAACTCCGATGGGCACGTAACGTGTGTTGAGCGCATTACGCGTGGATTATAATTCGCTATGCTTGGTTACGGAAAACTTGGGGTGGTTTCGGATCCGCTGCACCGCGGGGCCACACTCTTGTGTTTTCCGTGTTGACCAGAATGATCGAGTCATGTTTAAACGTATTCGGTAGGGGAGTCTGTCACGAGCATGCTTTAATGAGTTTTTTTTTTTTCTGTAGGTTCTTCTTTTTCCGCGAGCGCACGTGGGGTTTTGAATACTTAGTGCTCTTGGATTGCAAGGAACCACTCGTGGTAACTGCAGTAATTGCGAGAGGAGGAGGTCCATAGCGCCCTTTAGGCTATTTTTTGACTACTCCCTAAAATTTTGACGCCACACGCCCGCTCCGCTATCCCTCGGTACGTTATGAAACTTACGGTCCATCCCGTGGTGTCGTGAGTTCACGTGGGGAACTCCGTTCCGTTATTCGAAAGTCAGCGACGCACGCCTCTGGCCGCCTGCGGACTAAATATGGTGGACTAAATATGACTTCGCCTTAACAATTGCCTGCAGGCTTAAATATGCTAGACTGAGTACGATTCGCACTCGTCGATCCCGTGTAGACCAAGTATGCTGATACTAAACGCATGGATCGCCGCCGACGGTCGCCTGCGGACTGAATACGCTGGACGATCACTTGCCACCGACGTGTTGCACCATGGTGTCGCAGTTCTTCTCACATATGTGCGCGTGCATGGCGATCTGTGGGAATGCAGGTTGTTATATATGTATGTCTGTGTGGGTATATTCTGTAAGTGAATGTGTGTGACGCTAGATAGATGCACGAGTGTCTGTATCTCTGTGTAACTCGTAGACATATGTAGTGACGGGACGTGTTGGAAGGTACTGGTCAACTTTTTAGATTAGGGTCAGTTGGGAAGCTCCAGGGAGACGGCGGCTCCATTCTCTAGCGTTCCCAAAGGCGGCGCTGGCGTCCCGTTGCGATTTAAGCGCGCGCCCCGCGGTCACGGAATCACTCGTGCGCGCGCTTCAAAACATGCTTCAAAGGTTCCGATAGTGCGGTACGCGGAACACGGTAACGGTTTGTAAAAAGTCCCTTTTGTTCCTTATCAGCGACCTACTTTACTGACCGGACGCACGGGCAGAAAATTTTGTTATATGACCGACGCTTTCAGGCGTGCCCCAGAAAAAAGAGCTAAAACTACGGATATGTGCACTTCGTGAGAGAAAGCATCCTATAATATACTACCATTTTACTTTTTGATTTGGTGCGCACGTTCTCTTTGAAATACACTTCGTTCAGCGGTAATTATTTGCTTTACAACTCCTACGGCAGCTTGGTTGGTCGCGTGCCAACGCCTTTCAGAGCAGGATGCTAGCAGAGGACGCGGAAGGGACCGATCCTATCGGAACCGCAGCGCCACCACTTCGCCGGCTACTGCGGGGCGAGCTCCGCTACCACGGCGCGCCCCCGCTCTTTTGCAACTGACCCTATGCTGAAAACGTTCGTACTGGTGCGTGGGCTGGTGTATGAGTGTGTGATCGAGGCAATATTAATGTGAGCGTGCGGTGAAAACAATTCCTGGGTTGGTGCGTCTTTTCGGAATGCTTACACTCACGCTGAAATCAGTGGCCCGAAAGGTCAGTCCAAGAAAATCAAGCACTTTTTTGCCATCAACTGATTGTATGTGTTCGTTTAAAGCTGGCCCCAGCTTCCTTTGTTCGGAAAATTCTATTTTAGTGCTTGTCCTATTATTTTATTTGCTCTGACACAGTCATTTAGTTATACTTCCACCACACTCTAAAATATTTCCCTAATTGTATTGAAGTACTTCTAACACGACAAAAACTAACTAGACCACACAATAGACCGCCCCTCAAACATACGAAAAGCCGCCCCCCCCCCTCTCCAAAAATAAAAAAACAAAAGTCGGCAAGCAGTTCTATATCTTGTCCAGGTGTACTCGTCGGCGCTAATAGCCACTTTTTATGTCCACATACTTATCCTAGCGCCCAGTCCAGCCGTCTTTCCCTCTTGCTTCCCGATCTCTTTGGTCCCCCGGTCGATGTGGACTGAGTAATTAAAACGTTAAACGAAGCGGACGGCGCCAGGAGCGCCGGCGCCAGATTCGCCGGTGTCCTGGCGGACCCAAGGCTCGATCGAGAAGAGAAGACAATGCGCAAAGTCACCCTCGGGACTGCGGCCGAGCCATTTAGGGAGCCGGTTAGTTCGCTGCACGTCTATACTGCTTAGTCTTCTCTTTTGTGTGTCTCCTTGTGTTCTAGCTCTTAGCTTCGAATAGGCTGCGAGGCTATGCCTTATCATTTTAATTACGGTGAACTGGCTTCCACTGACTCGGAAGGCAGCAAAGAAGTATTGAAGAAACAGATAAAAAAAGATCATTTGGAAGAGAAGAGTAGTGGTACGTTTGTACAACAACGAATAGCGGTACTTGATATTATACCAAGCTCGCGTACCGTGTTCATGGCCAAGTTTCTTGATTCTGAATCTTTCATTGGTAATTGATTTCATTTATTTATATTTTTACCTATTTAGCCCAAGCCCTTAAGGCTCATTTCTTATTAACTTTTGTTCAGGTCGCAAACTAATGGTTGATAAAGGTTAATGATCATCTTAGAGCAGCGTTCTTCGGTTTTTGGCGATTCGCAAAAAAATATTTTTTACTGTAATTGACTTTCCTGCTTACTCAATAGTCGAGACTAATCGAGGACGTATAATTACTTTCTACTCTTTTCTGTACGCTAAACTATGTTAGCGGTATAGAGCTATGCCAATTATATTCCCTGCGCATCATTTTCATTTTGCTTTTCACTTCACTGTATTCGAGGTGAAAGTATGGAAGGCACAAATCCCCACTTTGATCCATCAGTCTTTGATCAATTTGCGCATGCACTTCCTGGTTTCTCCAGTCGTAAAATGTCACGAATATTGTTACTTATATAAAAAAATCAACCATATATACTGAATCTTTCAGGTAAGGCTGAATACAAGACACCCAATACTGATGGCTTTTCCATATTACGTGCGTTGTACAGTCGTTGAAACACGACAGTGGAGTTACGTATACTTATCATAAGTCTGTGATTGTAAGAAAAGAAAAATTTAAAGCTGTGCATAGATCAGTCAATACAATGCTGTGAAAGTAACAAATACCTCGACATTAAAGAAAAAGAACGGCAACAAAAAGAATGAAGATTATTACAATGAATATACGTACAGTTCAAAAAATGGTTCGCAGGTTTTGATCCTGATCAGGCATGCTAAGACCCGATCCCTTATGGTCTTAATCCTGGCTGATCTCTAAAAATAAATATTTCACCCAAGCTCGCGGCTTAAATCCAGTGCTCGGATATAGAGCGTGTCCTTCCAGTCCCCTACTTTATTTCTCAGGCACGTTCACGTGTCCAGAAATCTGTTTGTTTTTTTGTTTTTTTTATGGTGCTTCTGGAAACATATTCTATCCAGTTGAGGTTTAAAAAATCGCCAGCAAATAAAACGTTCTAAAACGTACGTTAAAGAAAAAGGTGAATTTTTTGGCATTTTGATGCAGCTTGAATTTAAGCGTTCGGAGAAGCGAGGGAGGTAGTGGGTGAGACATTTGAAAATAATATGTATCTTGCATAGTTGATCACATTTCAAGACATTATTCCTCTTGTGAATTGTAAAAAGAGGATGAAATAAATCCCAAATATTTTAATTTCGTTGTCTTGACGTATTTAATGCGGGTGTTATAGTTTCCAGCCAGGAATTCTACAATGCTCTTGTTGATGTTGTATTGCCATGATTTATGGGCTCGTCCTTCAAACCAGCTTCCGACTTGACGTGTCACTAGGGAAGAAGTTTCTCAATTAAAACAAAATCAAAATTTATATATGCCAAAAAAATTATTTTAAGTAAAGCAGCTCCGTTAAGCTGTGAAGCATGTGAAGTCGGAGCAGCTCCGCAGCTCCGACTTCACATGGCAAGTGCATAGTAACGTCTAAATAAAAATTATTGCCACTATATTGCCAAGCATTTACTAGCATCCGTTTAAATATGCTGATATCTTATCCGAGAATGGTTCGGTTGCCTAAAATTACCATTTATTTTCGACGTTTTTCTCAGCCTTCTTTTAGATGCCCTTAACGTTACAATAAACAGACTAAGATCAATTCTTAAGCTTCGTTTCAAAACATGGCAAGAAAACGAAACCAGAACACCTGTCTGCTAAAAAAGGAAATGTTATTTAAAATCTACCGCAGCATGCCTGAGCTCTTTGGCGAGAGAAAATAAAAATAAGTAACCAACGCGTGATAGAGTCCCATTTCGAACAAGCCGACCATCGAAATAAATCTCTCACACGACGACAAAGATGGAAGTAGTCTTGGATGGAGGCAAGGAACTAACGCAGGGGAAGAGGTAACAGAATCACAGAGCTCTTCACTTCCAACACGGAAAAGGTGGACCCGTCCCGAGAAATCCAAAAGCAACCGCCTCCACCCCTCTCCACCTCCATCAACTCCCTAAAAGAAAACTAAAAGTAAAACTCGGTTTTTATTCACTGGAAGACTCGCAGTGGGACATGAAGAAAGAAATCTGGCACACCAGTCATCTCCTTTGTCTTCGCTTTTGACTTCGCTCTCTATTTTTTCATATATATTTTATTTATGTGAGCACATTATGCTATCGTCGTTTTTCTTTCCTTCTTTTATTTAGTTTCTATTTCAGTCCCGACTGTGAAATGTGATTCGGCTGCTGGCGACACCCAAATTGGCGCCTTCCAGTACGCCTTTTTTCCCCCTTTTTTATGTCGGTATATTTTTGTGCAACGCAATCAGCAAAACCTAACTTCTCGAGCAAGCTGCATTATCAGAGAATTTGTTTTGTTGTTTGCTTTTTTTATGAGTTGTTATTGTACTTGGAATCTCGAGATATACTGCTTGGCACGCCGGGGGTCTGGATCCGACAAGCTAATTCTCCCATCTAGGCGTGCCGAAATGTAAAGTTGTGTGGACATTAGCCTTGGGATGTGACTTTGCTTCTTCATTGTGTTTTGCTTTCTTATTGTGCTCTTCAAATTCGGAATGATCGTTTTATTTTTTATTTCTGCTTATGATTGTTTTTGTCACTTCTGGTGCTGTTACTTATGGCACATTTATAACAAGCTTGGCATACCACGAATACATTGTGCTAACTTTCCTTTAATTCAGGTTCTTAGATTGAGTTTCTTTCGACAGAGTTAACAAACTTCTTATGTAGTGCTTTTCTTTTTCATGGTATACTAACAACGAAAAACAGCCCATGGATTTGAATGTAATTCGATCTTTTGCATTCGTCCATCAAAAGCAAAAATTGTGATTTCCTATGTACTTTAACACGTATCTAACAGCAAAAGATGTAACAATAGTGGTACACAAACAAGTATAAAATAATCATAGCAGGCAAATGAATGACGCTCTCCGCATGTCCAACCTAACCAGAATGGCGGTCACAGTGTATCGATACAAGATGTGTTAGGGAATGCGTATTTATAACTTTATGCAAGTTTTAAGTGCATAAATAACAAATTTCGTACAATATTTAAAAATAGTGCAAGGGTAAATACCCCCGATACACAAATATTCCAGAATATCAGGTATATCAACGCCGCTCTGTACTGAAATAGTACATCCTATAAAGTACACTGCGTGAACTTCTAGAACAAACTTCTCCCATTTTCAAACGATTTCCCTCAAGCGGTATGAACTGAGCGTGCCTAAAAATATCTTTCATTCAAAATAAAAGCGGCAACGGAAATTTTTACAGCAAGGGTACTTTTTAAACGTAGACGTTTGTACATGAAAGTATCTACCTTCAATATTTCCTTGTTAGTGTTGTTTTATAATTTAAAGAATGATTGTTATTTTCCCGAATCCAGTCTCATAAACAGTCTGCTGCTACGCAATATTCTCTCAAAGAAAAACTTAATATCAAAGAGCCCCGCAAGCTAGTGCTCAAATGAGCTCATTGTGTCAAAGGTTCAGTTTATTGAAATGTTATCAGTGGCAGCAAATAAAAAAGGTACAAAAAAGCCCCAGGTGATAGTTTGTTAGTGTTAACTGTCATTCGTTCCAATATTGCTGGCCTATACTCTGCGAATTATTTTGTTATAATTTTCGTTGATAGTCAAATGAATGGAAATTAGTCAAATGGAACAAAGGTTACGAAGCCGCCGTATCACTTTCCCGGTTAAATTACACCAACATGCTGTGACAACAATCTACAGTTTGTCTACATTTACACTATACCACACTGTTAGCACGAACAAGCCATTGCATGTTTTTTTTTCTGTTTTCTTCCCAGTAGTGAAATTTACTTTATTGTTGGAAGTGCTCCATTGAGGTACTAACCCAAGTGTTAAATGTTTTGCCTGCCGGTACCCTTTTCAGGTAAATTACGAAAAAGCACCGACGTTATGTTCGCGCTAACAATGACGAGCACTGTACATGGAAAAACATCTAAATTTATTATAACCAAATATAAACCAAAATAATCTCATTGACTAAGTATATTAATAATATTAGTTGATACAGTCGAAACAAAAAGGATATTGCTCTCAATAACGCAATTTCAACCGATTCCCTCAAGCGGTATGAACTGAGCGTGCCTAAAAATACCTTTCATTCTAAAATAAAGCGGCAACAGAAATTGCCGCTTTCATACTTTGCATTTAATTTTAAATACAGCTGCGTACAATCATCCTTAGGCGATTTTTATTGTTTTGGATATACTCTGTGGAGCTTGATGAAGATATAACAGCATTATAGTAGACTTCCTTTGTTTTTGCGTCAATGAAGTTCATACCCCTCTTATGATCAAATGCAAGTGCTGGTGGTCTCCAAACGATCACGAAACTGAGGTTTTCGAAACGGTTGACAAACCTCAAAAATTAATTTCCAGAACGATTTTTTATAACATCGTTTCTCAAGCTACGAATGAACGTAAAGAAGATGTCAAGTTCATTTAGTTTCACATTTCAAAATGCTTTCTGTGACCGGTAGCACCTGATCAAAATTTTCACACGTCAAGGTTGACAGCGATGCTTACGTACTATTTAGTCTAAAGCTAAAAATGACACAACGGTAGCTAAGTATGTAAAAGTGTAGAGGTTGTAAAAATGCAGCTATAACTCGATCTGTGCTGCAAGAAGTCGTCAAATTATAGTCTAGAGCTCAAAACCTCAATGGTGCTGCCGAGTGGTGGCACTGGAACTTGTGTCGCCGCTTACGTGGCTGCCTTTCATACGTGATTTCTTGCTGTTGATCGCACAGTTTTCTCCAGTCAATCATACGAATAACAAGACTAATGACAACCCTTTAAATAAATCGCGGATGGACGTCTAGAACAGTGCTATATTACTCATGGCACTGTGCTTGCTGAAAGTTGTGTTGTCAAATAGGATAGATAAATCGTAACTTCTACTCCGCAAATGACTTTTCTTCTTTTTTACCGTCTTCAACAAAGCAATAAATAGTGTATAACAAAAAATGCAAGCAGTGCATTTACCTATGCGAGCAGTTTTCTGTTTTTATTATTAAAAATAATTGCTCGGTAACGTTTGTTTTGCTCAATATAGTTCTAAGATTGCTCAAATATATTTTGCTCGTTCCAAATACGGTTTCAGGTCTAAAATATTTATATTATTTTGAAAAAATTGATTTATTAGACAGCTCCTAAAAATTGGTCTGTATGTGTTATTACAGCCTTTTCGAAGTGGGCTATAACTTTTGTTTTTGCAGGACACTACTCAATAAGTATCAGCTTTCATTTTGTGACTAATTCTATACGGCATTGGACTCACTAAAGCAAGGAATGCATTCTTTTTTACGGTGCCACATTTTTTAATCCTCCCCAGCTAAGGGACAATTCAATAGGTTCATAAATTTCAGAAACGTGACGTGTATTTAGAAAAGATAAAATCGTGGAGCACGATATGCTTAACAGAAAACAAGGCCAGAATCGTAAATCATGATTGAAGAAAAGCAGGAGAGCTGGTTACGTCAAACATATTTGAAATCACCGACAATTGCTGCTGAAGCTGTTGGGCTACATTTTACACCTATTGCGAGACCGTTTTCAAAATGCTGGGCTACTTTCGTGGCCAAGTATCGGTATTGCCAAATTAGCTCCTTAACGCAAATATCGTCACCCTCTAAGCCGCCGCCTAAACTTTTTCCAATCCACATTTAAACGCGTCATCAGTGCCAAACTCTAAACCATCCTAATCGAATCGGGGAACAAATCCGCGAATTACAGAAACACTTCGAGCAGGCGTTGTTTTCTCAAACCCCTTGAGACAAAGAGGCGCCGCCGTTGCAGCCCCTCATTCCCTGTTGCTGAGGCTCGGAGTTTTATGCGGAAATCGGGGCCACGGAAACGCCCAGAGACGCAGGACAAACAACACGAAGAGCCGCCCGGGGCTTGGTGCACGGATCTGCGAGGGATCCAGGCGACAGAGACGCCGGGCGTGGCAATAGCTCAACCAGCCGGCTGGGATTTGCATGTGCCTCTGCCAGCGTGCTGGGTGAGGGAAAGGGGGTGGGAGGGGGGGGGCAATTGTTGCACCCTTTTCTTTCTTTTTTTCGCGCCGAGGACGACAGTGTTATTGCGAGTAGGGAAAGCACCGGGATCGTCAGGCTAAAGAACGCTCGAGAGTGGTGTGCACGCGTGCGTGATTGTGAAGACGGGCGGACACGCACACGCCTGTCCCTTGGGAGCTTGGTGAGACGTCGCCTCAGAAGGGTCGCAGTACTACATTGTGTCGGTCTCTCGGGTGCAATGATGAGAGCCGCCTTCTCCTACTCGCGCTTCTTGAGAAGGCGCACGCACTTTGAATGTCTTAGTTGGGAGAATGTCGCGCATCGGTTTGTGCTTGTGCTGGTTGGGCGAGTTTCGTGGGTTCTTTGCCTGGCTCTTGGCGTAGTGTCTCTACTTTTGTTTTTTTTTGTGGTGAAGTTCTGAGGTCTATCCGCTTTATCAGAACCAGCATTGGCAGTCAGGGGCCATCGCCGTTTCCTTTAGACTTTGCACTATACCTGTTCCCATTATACTACATTCGCCAACAAATCAATATTTTACTCAAATATTATTTAGATTGATGTGGCTGCGTTTGCAACTGTGGATATGAGCAGAAATACCCGCTTATTATATCTTTAATGTGATCGTTTTATTCTACTCTTAGGATGCCTTCATACGCTATTTCCAGAGTAGACACCGTAATGTTATAGTTGAGAGGACAGTAGGCTTTATTTGGGTTCGCAGCCGACGACATAGGCGAATGGGCGTCATCGTAAGAAACGGATATAATGTAATACTGTTAATTACAAATTGAAATTTCTGGCACCATCATTATTTACAGCCGAATGTCGCAAACATGTCATTGCAACCTATGTATCGTACCTACACTGACGCCTTTTTTTCATGTTTATCGAAGAATGTAAGTATAATGTAATTTGGGAATGGAAGTCCAGTGTCGACATGTTAAGTGATTGCGCAAAAACAAATACCGAGGACACCTAATCACTTTTTATATGAGGCGAATGCGAAAGCATGAATGTCGTTCTTCCGCTCCCTCAGTTCGTGTGCAGCGTACTGGCGTGGACGGCCACCTTTTGCTAATGCCGAGGTTCCGGCCGACGGTCGAGCGTGCGCTCTCGTGAAGTGGCTGCGCCGTGCTGGAGTTCGGCCGTGCAGCCACTCCGGAGTCAGCCCGTGCGGGCTCTGCTGGGTGTGCGTCTGCGTGCACAGCTTCGACCGACCCTCAAGGTGCACGAATTAACGCACGGGCGCCCTTAGTGGAGTGCACCCATAGCGAGTGTATTCACTCGCGGCCGTAGTTGTGTGCTCTGTCGTCAATAGAGTGCTAACAGCGAGCGTTTGCCAGCCGCTCCCTCTTATCGGCGGCCGGGCCGTTACGCCGCCATGGAGAGGGCTTCTCTGGTGGCGTTATTTGAAACTACGCCGCTCTAGAGCCAATGGGAGCCTCGTTCCCTGAAACTATGACGCGCGCCAGCCAATGGGAGCCTATCCATCAGATCGCTGCTACAGACGACAGGCTTCGCTCCATTGGGAAATGGGAGCTTAGGTGAAGTTTGGCGCGGCTTCAAAAGCTGATAATACCGGTTCACTTCATGGGACTGTTAACACTGATCTCTAATGGAGGGGGCTCGATGGCGCATTGAGCAAACAGGTACGTAGTCACCGCAACTAAGCGGCTTGGCCCGGAAGTGAGCGCTTGACAGGCTTTCCTACTCTTACGGGCGGTGGTCCAAACACTGTCCAAGGTGTTTGATTTGCTTTTGTTATATCGAAAGAATCTGCTTGCTGCGCAATGACAGTTCATGCAGGCCTGATAATAAGTCTTCTTGGTAGCTATTTGATGTGTGAGAATTTCGAAATTCTGTTCGTTTAAGTGTACATGCCCCCCCCCCCCCCGTTCCAATGCCTCATTCTCAAGATTTATTATCAAAAGAGATTAATAAAACCCCCTTAAGATGCAAGAAAGCGTGAACCAAAACACCAACTAAATGCGCTATGAAACCCAGCATACACTCGACTTCCGGGACAAGCATCGAACTTCCGGTAGCATCACTCGCGCCCGACTCGGAGCGCGGCTAAGCGCCATCCAGCCCCCTATACTAGAGGTGAGTGACAGTTAATGCTTTCGCATTAAAATATTTCTACGCTTCTTCAAATGAACGGGTGCATGAATGTCATAAACCGGCCAACCCGTATTCGGACTACCTCATTAAATTTGATTGATTCATTCATTACTAATTTTGAGCCACACAGTATAAAATCAAATGCCATCACTTGCAATATTAGTGACAACTTTGCAACTTCTCCTTGTATAAAAAACATAATATTAGACGTAAATGCCCTAAAATTATCACTCTGGTTTAAAGTATTACAGTCGACCACCCAGAGCATTTCAGAGAAAGCCTTAAAGGGATACTTCAACGAAATTTGAAATATTCCCGTCGTGTTCAAAAATAGGTTGAATATGATCCCCAATATCCGTAAATGACAATCGCACGTTTGTATTTTGATCCTGGTGGCTGTATTTTTCGTTATAAACGGCCCACTCTGGCAAGCGCTCGGAGAAGGCCCAGCTTAGAGCACGTGACATCCAACGCAATCGTGACGTAGATCGTCTCAAGACGAGCAAAGCCACGGCGAGGCTGACGTCGAGAGGATGGCCTAGTCGTTCCAGCCACCGAAGCGGCTGCTTTTGTACGAATTTTGAGTGACGGGTTAATCTTCTATAATCTTGTAGGGGGACAATGGCGACTTCTGCGACACACAAAAGGGATTCTCGGGAAGAGGGGAGTTCCTCTCTGGTTCCTCCTTCCCCCTTCTCTCGTCGTGGCCGGAGGCGAGACGACCTCCGTCACTAGCTGTCAAGGTTCCTAGACGAGCATTACAAACGAGGCGTGAGCGACATCCACCAGGTGCTCTTTGCTAATCGTTTAATTCGTTTTAAAATTCCTTTTCGAGACTTTTTAACAAGATATTGGTATGTGCCATGTGATACTGCTCTTTTGAACACATATAGACCAAAAAATGAGCGCCGAAATTTCGTTGTAGTATCCCTTTAACAATTTAAACGGGGCTAAGGTTTTTACCCTAACTGATACGAATAATGCTAATGAAGCACTCCTTCATACTTTCAAAACTATTTACGATAAGCACTTTCCTTATGAAAGGAACAGGCGTTTAAAAAAAATGGAAACGTTTTTGATAACAGCAGAAATAATTGCAAATATACAAATAAAAAAGAAGCCTATATCAAACTTTAATAAAAACAAAAGACCCAGAAAAACCTAAAACTTTCTAAGGCGTTCATGAAAAGCTGAAACAAACAACTGGAAAAGTAATGCAAAACTCTTTACTGCCACAACTTGTTCAATGCGGTTCGATACCGTATTGAACAAATTTGTTCAAAACGGTATCGCACCGCACTGATGCGGCTTGAGAAAGATAAATTTTGTGTTGAATTGTAACGTTATGCAAACCAATATTGAATAAATAACTCACAAAAAAACTGCATTTACGGTTGATTCTCTTTCTAATTTATTTAATGACTTTTTTGTAAATCTTGGAGGGAATTCCAACGTAACTGATGCTTGTTATTTTACCAACCGCAACATTGCAGATACTATTTATTTAGATCCGATAACTGAAGAAACCTGTTATTCAGTTACCAGATCTAAATAAATGAAATATCTAATGTTGTGGTCGATAAAATGACAAGAATCGGTCATGTTCGAATTCAATATTGTGTCAGTATTCCGCATCGTAAACATCAGTCATAGTTGTGACGCCGATAGTTTAAAGATGCGTCCACGTTTACATGTTCTGGACATTATCGGCCGTTATCTTTCATATATTCATAACTTATGTTTAGAAACGGCCACATATCCTCTCAAAATGCAGATAGCTAAGGTGGTGGTTCTTTAAAAAAAAGTGATAGAAATTATATAAACAAGTACACGACCTGTATCATTTCTTCCGATATTTATGAAGTGTTTAGAAAAAAATATATATATATAATTGTTTTATTAAATATATACACCTAAAAACACCTAAGTACTGAATCCCCATTCGCGTTTATAAAAAACGCTGTATGTAACTTTTTGCTAGACCAAAAGGAATTTATATTACACAACATTGAAGCAAAGAATGTAGTCCAGCGCATATTTATTTATTTTACGAATACATTGAACTACATTATACATGAGGTGCTCCTTCGGAAACTTGAAATATATGGTATTAGAGGGCATGGTGATCTTATCAATTTTTATTTATAAAATTGGCTCCAATTTGTTCATATCCACAACCACTTCTCTGATATTTAACCAATTAAATCTGGAGTACAAGGCAGCATACTGGGGCTGCTGCTCTTTAACATATATTTTAATTACATTGTTTACGTTGCGCATCAAGTGAAGTACATAATTTACGCAGATGACACCAGCCTTTCTTTCAGTTAAAACTTGTAATTAGCTTTCGCATATAGCTAATGACACCGTAAAACGTCGCGAAATATAAGCCAGTGCTAATAACCTAAAAAAAAAAATAAAGGCAAGCCCACAGTTTTTGCCTAAAATTTAGGCGTCTTGACCATCCAAGTGCTATTTATTTAGACTTCTCGCCTGTTGAAATAGTACTCTTCAGACTTTGGGGGTGATTGTCACGAAGCACACGACTTGGGGTGAACATGTGGACTATACCATTTCTAAACCCGCGTGTATCAGTGGTATATTACACTGACATCGTCATGTCGTTCCAACAGGAGTTAATTCGCTTGTAAATAACTTAATATTTGTATCCAATCTTAACCACTGTAATTTAGTCTGCGGTAAGACAACCAAAACTATTCTACAAAACTTATTCTTGCTTCAAAAAAGAGTGATAAGAATCATGTGCGGCGTGCCTTTAGTCATCATACTCACCAACGTTTTGAGATGCTTGATGTTTTAAAAATGTTTACATACTATGACTTTCGACTTTGTATCAAATGTAAACCGGAATGTTGTCAGACCTATAGCTTTTTTTTTATTATTTTTGGCATCACTTAGAAACGAACCTATTACATATTCCACTCGAAACTCAAATCTCTGTCTAGTAGAGACATCACGCAGAGATGGTGTCCATGGACTTCAGATTATTGAAAAGACATTGCCGACATTATTAAACGCGCTTGTTTGCTATAATTTTGATATTTACTCTTGTCGCACGCATAAGATTAGTGAATATTTTGCATCTAAAATAAACATTTTATACTGTTGTTGATTGTTCAGTCGACAGTTTTTCATTGCTGTAGTTTTGCTATGCAGTTGCATTATATAATTTATTGTGCACGTTTTTTCGCAACTGCTGTATAGTTGTGAGCGGCTGAGGACCAGTGAAGCTGCTTGTGGAACCTTTTTCCTCAGCTCCCGCCTTATTGATATGGTAAAATAACGCTATTATTACTTAGGCTATTTTGAGAAGAATATTGACAAGCAACCCAGGGAGAGATTTTCTAGCAAACCGTCGGCGGCAGCGCTGGAGTGTTCAAGTGCTACTATTTTTTGTTCAGGTGTAACCCTTGTCACTTTATGTTGAGATACTGATTGCCAACCCTACCCTTAAACCCAATGTAACTTTTCGTTCTCCAGATTATGCGACTAGGAATCCTATTCGATTCTAAGTGTAAACCTGAAACTAGATGATTGCAGACAAAGGAATAATTTCGGAAAACTTGAAATTGAAATAGAATCCAATAACATTTCCATTCAATTATCTAGATAACGAAAAGTTATATTGAGTGTTGGAAAAGTTATATTGGGTTTATTGAGATATCGAATAGTTATATTGGGTTCTGATGAAGTCTTGTAGCGATTTAGATGCTGTGAAAAAAGGAATTGCTGAAGCACGTGCAATAATCAGTGGTGTAATCTTAAAGAAATATATTCCGAATGGAATATATTTGTAGGAAATTCTAATATTCAACTCAGTATTTAGAAACTTCTGATTACCTATAGCCAGCCGGCAGCAGCCAGGCGGCGCCAGCAGAGTCAGAGCCCACGGTTATACCTGCTTTATTGTAACTTGGAAAAGGGTAAACGATAAGCTTCCACATTATGTGCCGACGGCTTCGATATGCGCTACGTATACGAACGCAACGCACACATATTGGAGCATGACGCACCGAAAAGCACGATACTTCTTTGCACTAGAAACGCATTCCGGGGTTACGTAGTCACTTGGCCCACCAGGTCTGTAGCTTCCGCTGTACCGGCATGCTATACGATCACGGCTTCCTGGCCTGTCCTGTATTTCTTGCTTCAGACACTAGGCTAAGCGGCGCCACCTGAGTAAAAGCTCACGTTTCAACAATGCAGCCGCCACTCCCCAGGCATACCCAATGTTTCTTGCTTCAGTCGCTGAAAAGCGCCAAACCTAACAGCATTACATGTTGCCTATATTTTGCAAGAGTCTTTTAACACAAGGAACAAAACTAGTAATTATTGCAGCTCGATCATACTGCCATGTGCATGACCGAGAAGTAACTCCTATCCGTACATCTAGAAGATTCGTGTGTACTCTTACCCTGAGTGTAAAAGATAAGGAGGCCAGAATCACCTTGCCTACAGCCCGTTGCAACTCAAGAAGGTGGGGCGAGGGAAAGACGAGGAGGAATCTGATGCTACGCTGCAGAGGAGAGTAGGAAACCTCCTTCTCTCTTTAGCGCTCCATCTGCCCTCTCCTCCCCGGCCAATCTTACCCTCGCCCTACCTTCTTGAGTTGCAACAGACTATGGTCAGTCTCGTCTCTAGTTCCCGAACAATCTAGGTCGAATGTTCGAGATGCCGAGTGTAGTAGATAAGGAGCTGACGGTGGCTTTGCTATATTCATTCAGACTCTCCCGACGACGACGCACTCTTTCACCAGCGCTCAACTGTGCGTTTCCGCTGACTCCGACGCACGCTACGCTCTGTAGCTATCTTCATCTATCACTTTTGGTTGTTCGTTTATTCTCGCACAAATTCGCCGATGGTAGGCTACCTTTATTTTGAGTTTACCCTCTTCGAAACTCTCTCCATCCGCGACAGTATTACATTTAATTACATAATATCAATAAATTTAACTGCCGGAATATTAAGAAACAACACGTATGTGTTTGGCCCTCTCTAAAAAAATAAAAGTGACGTCCGCCTAACTTTTTCCAGGACACTCGAAATCTCCATAACTCTGATTAAAGGAACATATATGTACCTAACTGTAATCGCTGCGATTTGACACTCGGTATCATTTCAGCGCAAAGAAGATTGCAGACTGATGAGACACGCTTCAAACATGAATCTTCATTGGGACTTTTTGTGTATTCGTTTGACCCGTCGCTTCCCACCCCATGGGCTTAAAATAATGCCGAAGGTCGCGCATAATATCACATCGCGGAGTCTATTTGCCTTCGAAAGCGTTCCTGTTACATTTGTATTCCCTGGGCTTCCCCAATCATCACTGCGATTGACTTTTGGAGTCACAGAAGATGCTTGTTCACGGCCATCGTTATCGTCAGCAATGCAGTTGATTGCATATACCTTGCCTCCCTTTTAACGTTGGTACGTTTCGTGTGCGTAAACGTCTAACTACACATAACATACGCCGTCTTCTATAGATTTTTACGTGCTCAACGAACGTCCGCCATATACCGTTAGGAACACCGCAGCTGTCTTAATTACCCTTCACAAATCAGATCCTGATGACCGGTCAGATAAAGGACAGTTAATTAATGGTGTTTAAATTTAAAATTGGGGCTACCACGTAAAAAGTGAAATAAATAAACAAATAGAATCAACTTTAAAACTTTTTAGCTTATCAGTTGCGTAACTTTGTGTGCTCCTATACTGAAACTTTTTCGTGATTGCGTTAAAGTGAAAAACTTGTTCGTGTCCATTTTTTTATTATTTTTTATAGTTCGTTAATTACGATATGTTGATTAAGCTGTTTTCTTTTTTCGGATCGTCTCTGTTAGATTCCCTTTTTCAATTAGGCGATCCTCATCTAGCCGATACACGAAACATTAAAAACAAAAAAAAAGATTAAAGAGTAGCAAATACAACCTCAATTCTGTCGTTTTTTTATATTAACAAAAACGATAAGACACGTCGAATGTTGTTGCTTAAGCGTACGTACGGGTTCCCCCACCTGTGGAGCTAGTTGTTGCCTCCCTGTTTGTGTCTCCCTCCCTCCTACACTCCGCAAAACTTTCCGCGCGATCCTACGCGAACATCCATCGTCCAATTAACCGAGCGGCGCAACATGCTAACCGCTGCACCGTCCACACTTCTCCGACGCCTGAAGTGTAGACGTTCACGAAGATTAATGGGGCTTCCTGCCCGTCACTCCAGTGACGTGCGCGACACGCTGGTGAGTGACCGAACGCCGCCTCGTCTCGGTCATCGATGCAGCAAGTAAGGCACGCGTTAAATTCGCGTACAGGAAGAGAGAACCGTCGAACAGTGAGTCGCGCGTGCGCAAGCAAAGTGAACTTTGCTGCGAGTCACCACAACCTAAAGAACCAGCCCTTTTCCCTAATCCACGCACTTGAAAAAGCTGGAGTACCTAGTTTCCCGCAAAGCTCTCCGGGGAGCCAATCGCTGCAAACAACGGATAGAGCTCGGCCAATAAGAAAGCTAAACATATGTTTAAACTATAAAAAGAAAATTGTGTTATGAGATTGTGTTTTGCGTTTCACCATGAAGCGCCGTTCACACATTTGCAACAAGAGTAAGACCGAGAGAAACAAGGCCGGTCTTTAAGCCTCTTACGACGTCTTACACTCTAAAAAATAGGGTATCACTTTACACCCTTTTGTCTCTTGTAATGCACTCCCCAAACTTCAGTTCAACGTACAGCGCCCTATAGTCGAACAGACAGCCCCAAATTTGACGAGGGACTTGATAGCGGTGCGATACAACTTATTATATAGCTAATCAATCAATCAATCAATCAATGTCTATTTTTCCCTTGTGCTAAAGTGCGTATCAAAGACCACAGAAAAAAAAACACTGAGGTTTTATAGGGCCAAAAAAAAAACGATTATTATTTTCTTTTTTTTGTAGTCAGTAACTTAGCTATTTTAATAAGTTTTACCACACGGCTATCAAGCCTCTCGTGAATGTTGGTACCGTCAGATCGACATCAATCTGCTGTACGTCGAACCGAAGTTTTGGGGTGTATTATACGGGACAAAGGGTGTAATAATACACCCTTTCCTTTGAGAGTGTAGGACCAGCTCCGCAGCAGCACACCCGGTCCTAAGACTTCGCAAGAGGTTTAAACTTTCTCGGTCGTACTCGGTAGAAGATGTGTGAAGGAGCCTTGAGCAGTTGAAGAGCCTGGAGTGTCTTTTTTAGGCGGTGTAATCGTATTTTCAGTCTCTTCGTTCACCGAGTTCCCCCGTAAGTTGCGGCGATTTGCTCTCCAGAGTGATTCGCGCGGAAGTAGACGTTTCAGATATATAGGGCACCGACGCCTCAGGCGAGGTCGCGATGGCTTCGTGACTTAAAATGTTCTCTAAACTCTAAAAACCTCCCATAAACCACTACTTATTAGGGAGTTGTAGTAGACCGTTTCCGCAGCCAACTAAGCACCCGGATAGCGCTCCGTAATCCGCCACAAACTCTCTAACTATGCACAAAGCTGGCAAGGCGCAGCATGCGGAGCTGCGGCTTTTTGTTTACGGATACCGTAGAGGAGGAAAAAAAAAGATCTACTGCTACTCCCTAAAACGGCCAAATAAAAAAAAAAAACCGCGCAACCGAAAAAAAAGAAAAAGAAAAGGTGTTTCTGCACAATAGGGTTGATCTGCTAGTACTTTATTAGGTGTTTGGTGAAGCCAAGGCAGATCTATTTGGATGAGTCACAGGTGCTTTCTAGCTCTCCTTTTTTTCGCGCTGGCCCCTTCGGATGTCCAATCGGCGGGTTCAATTTTTCGGCTGAGGTACCCTACAATCTAACGCAGATGCTTATTCCGGACCATTGCACGTGACTAAGGTTTTGGTTACTATTCGAAAGATCTACAGATGGGCAAAGTTAATTACTAGTCCTTGGGGCGCGCCAGACAGCTCCGTTGGCTAGGCGGGTGGGGTGACACCCAAATTTGGCTCTCTTTTGCCTCTTCATTCCACAATATCTGTTTTAGGATTGTAAAGATCATCCCCAGCTACGCTCTGCGCCGGAAGTCTAAGCGCGAAAACTTTTAAAGGACTGTTTGAGCCAGGACAATCCCTTTTTCTTTTTTTTAAGGCTTCACTTTGTCCAAACAAAATCATATTTCATAGCGATTTCTCTAACCAGTTTCTACGCAAAAGAAAACAAAGACATAAAGCCTGTGTGTTTATTTTTGTGTAGAAACACAATACAATAAATACGGCAAACAATACCCGACTAGCTGTGAATGACGAAGCTGAAAAATTGATCTAAAGCAAAATGCCGATTGTGCGTACATGACGTTTCACTTACTCAGTGTCCCTTCATACATCGGGCATTTGGCATCTCATCATATTCTGAGCTTCGTCATTCACTCGGACCTTCAGTATTTTTTGCAAGGATTAACTGCTCCTGCTGTACTTCCGGAAGTGAACTCATAATCATGCTTTATAGTGTTGGGCAAAAACGAAACAGATCTCAAGAAACGGTGAAGGCTACGTGTGCAAGGTGTACCGCGAATAAAAACGCGGTTACCATTTTTTTTTTTTGCTAGTTAAGAAAGAAACACACACTAAATAGTCAAATGTTATAAACCTTTTCTATAGCGTCCCCAATATCTCTTCAGCATAAAATTGTTAGAATTTCATAAAAATGCGTACCTTCATGTCAGGCAGAACTTTGGTCGAGTCGAGCCGGTTATTTAAAGGGTGGGAACAGCGCAACCAGACACGGGACAAGAAACAAAAGCGGTGTGCTTGTGCATTTATTGTTTTTTGTCCTTTGCCCAACTGCGCTGTTCCCGCCTCTTTAAGATAACTCTATTTCACAAAAGTACACATTAAATCGAACCTCCCTCTTGCACATGAAGAGAGCACTCAATCAGTCGCTGTCATCTACCCTTTCGAAAAGTCACAAGCTTTTGAAGAACACTGATATAACAGACGCACGCTTTCCGATTAAACTCCTTACAACTGGCACAGGCAACCTTCTTAAGGTCTGAAAATCTTTTTTTTTCTCGATTACACGTGAGAAGCATTTCATTTATTTGGGTTTCTAAAACAATTCTGACTTTTTTGTTCTCGTTATTTTAAAGATTTTGCCCGTCTTACATTTAACGTAGGTTTTGCAGATAAAAAGCCCAAAAAATGCCCCCCCCCCCCTTTGATACTGTCAAAAACACTATTCAGGATGCTGCTAATGTACACTAGTCGTACTCTTGTGTACTCGTATGTGTACATTTAACCACGTGAAGAACAACGAGGCCCTCATTCTCGCGTGTGGCTGACCCTATTCACACTTGGAGTATGCAGAGAGGATGTCGGTTTACACATAGCTGTCAAGCCTCTGAGAGAACATGAAAGACAACCCTGGTTATTACATTCAAAAACTCCAGAGTAGCCAAACCCCTCGCTTTCCCAACAAGCGACGGATTTCCACTTGCTGGGCGGAAATCATCACCAAAGCATCAACCCTCTGAACTAAGTCTCGGTAGTGCAAGAGTTAAGTGAGCAAAGCATGTTGCAGACTTTGCAACTCATTTGTTCATCGTTGCATCAGACAACTTGCTACCCAGGCCGAGTAGGACATTTCTTTAATTATCAGCCCCGTTAAAGTACTCATAAGCAGCATTTCACAATATTGGCCCTAGGAAATAAACTATTTTTTTATATGGATATTTGGGTACGGCGTACACAAGAAATGATAAAGTGACTACTTCAAGTTGGTTTCGAAACTTGAACTTTACTTAAAATATTTATCTGGTACTTTCTGAGGGAAGTACAACTCCCGGCTTGAAACTACATTCCCCAAATTTGATTTTGTTAAATTTGTATCACAAATTAGTGCTTCGTCAACTCTAAAACAGTACTGGGAGGGATAATAATAAATAATAATAATATTTATTTGCACATAAAGAACTACCCTGGGTGATGTGCTAGGCCGAGCAGATAGGTGAGAGCCCGTACGCAATGCGCCTGCCAGCCAGCCACCCAGGAGAAAGTGGGGAACAAGTAAACAGAAAAACATAAATACATCAGTATCACCCAACAAAACCAAAATCAAAACCTCCCGACTAGACAAAGCTCCAGTGCCAGGTCGTCCGTCCCCCCCCCCCCCCCCAAGACGGCCAGCACAGGCACCGACCGGCCCGACCTGATGCGAGCACCGCTCAGCCGGCACCCGTGCTCTAATTGAGCACGAGCCCCAGCCGAGCGCCGACGCAGCAAACACAACCAGTCGGCGCCCACGCGCCACACTCATCCAGGTGACGGATATTCTACCCTCACCATAAACGCGAGCAGACGACGCATTGCTCATCTGGAAATTTCTCTGAGTTTAATAGTTCTCCAGCGAGAGTAAAACAACTACTCTGTGGCCACCTCTACATCATCCGAGATTCGCCGCCATTCCCGAAAATAACTGATTCATCCTGACCAGTTAACTGTGCGAACCGGCCGTTAAGAGTGCAACCTCCGGCGACCTTCTTCCGAGTTTCAACGCTGCGGAAACGAGTCATGACCAGTCCGGGAACGTCGCCTGCTGGACGGGGCCTACGCGAAACGAGTCCCGACGAGTACGGAACCGGCGCCTA
The DNA here is from genome assembly GCA_037355805.1 of Ixodes ricinus. NCBI lineage: Eukaryota > Metazoa > Arthropoda > Arachnida > Ixodida > Ixodidae > Ixodes > Ixodes ricinus. Next base: position 56,025 of record JAZHYW010014509.1, on the reverse strand, counting down.
CGTGTCTGCGCCTGCGGAGACAGGTCTCAACGCGCCCGTGACGTCAACGGGACGTGTGTGCGTGCGTGCGGCTTGGTGCGCTCCGGAAGGGGAGAGAGGCCGGGCCTAACTGCGGAGACAGGTCTCGACGAGTCCGTGACGTCAACGGGACGTGTGTGCGTGCGTGGGGCTTGGCGCGCTCAGGAAAGGGAGAGAGGCATGACCTAATTGCGGAGGACCATGGCTACGACGCACTTCTGGCTACGACGCGGCGGACTTTGCTACGACGCACTTGACGGCGGGTTGCTGCTGCGCACCTGCTGCCCTGGCGGGGAGTGAGGGAGAAAACGGACCCCTATATAAGGCGGAGCGCGAGGCTGCTCAGGAGTTCTCTCGGATTTGACGACTGTATCGCAACCATGTAATTAAACCGTTCGTTACGTTACCAATTCTCCCACCTCCACTGGACCCCTGGGTTCTTCACTTCGGGGAATGGTCGTCGTCACGAGCCAGGAAGCTCCCGGACGTGCGGCATCAAACCCCGCCTCTAACAACTGGTTGGCAGCGGTTGGGATCGGACCATGCGACATCGTGCTACATCTGCGGGTGAGCGTTTGGACTTTGCTTTGAGATTCGCCAGGCTTCAGATTATGGGTAATTAATTTTGAACTGCTGGGAATCCTTAGTGTTTGACTCGTGCGCTAGGTTTAGTGTACAACCTTGCGACAAGTTTTAGAACAAAGCCAAAGCTAAAGAGCAGCGATCATGGATCTAATGAGGTTACTGAGAACAGATTTATTCTGTTTGTGTGAAGAATTGGGTGTGGAGGTGGAGCAAAAGATGAAGAAATCTGAGATCAGTAAAGCGATTTCAGAGAGCGCAGAAGCAGAGGAAATTAAAATTGCGTGGGAACTGCTTCAGAACGCTAAGAGCGAGGCTGCAGCGAGAGAGGAACGAGAACGAGAGCAGGCTGCAGCGAGAGAGGAGCAGGAGCAGGCTGCAGCGAGAGAGGAACGAGAGCGGGAGCAGGCTGCAGCGAGAGAGGAACGAGCGCAGGCTGCAGCGAGAGAGGAACGAGAGCGAGAGCAGGCTGCAGCGAGAGAGGAACGGGAGCAGGCTGCGGCGAGAGAGGAACGAGCGCAGGCTGCGGCGAGAGAGGAACGGGAGCAGACTGCAGCGAGAGAGGAACGAGCAGCGCTAAAAAGGTTAGAGTTAGAGATGGAACAACAGCGATTAAACTCACAGAACAGTAGAGTTGGGACTCCGGTGCGAGCAAGTGAGACCGAGTCGTATCAAATGAAGAAGCTCATGCAGCCGTTTAAAGTTGGGGAAGACGTGGGCCTGTTCTTAGTGAACTTTGAGAGGACATGTGAGAAGTTGAGCTTCGCCCCAGAAACGTGGCCGCAACGGCTTTTGACTTTGTTGCCCTGTGAGGCTGCAGAGGTTGTCGCGCGCCTTAGTGCTGGAGACGCGGACGACTACGACAAGGTGAAGTCCAGCCTTTTGAAACGGTACCGCCTTTCTGCCGAGGCGTTCCGTCAAAGGTTTAGAAACGCATCCAAAAAGAGCAGCGAGGGCTACTCGGAATTCGCTTACGGGCTTAAAACCAATTTGATAGAATGGTTGAAGAGCGAGGAAGTGTACGAAAGCCGAGACAAGGTAGTCGAGTGTGTGTGCCTCGAACAGTTCTTTCGTAGCATTCCGCAGTCAGTCAAGCTCTGGGTGCAGGACAGGGTAGGAGTCGACACTGTCGAAAGGGCCGCTGAGCTAGCCGAAGAGTACGCAACGCGTAGAAAGCTGAGCGGAGAGGAAAGCGAACCCGGCCGGAGCGATCAGCGCAAGACCTTCCGACAGGGAAACGGCTCGCGAGAAAACGGGCCCGAGAAGCCCGAAGCAGGACAAAAGGTCCCAGAAAAGAGCGCAGAACACTCGAACGGAGACGAGGCGCGGAAAAGCCAAACAGGGCAGTTCGAGGCTAGGAAGCCGTTCCTGTGCTACAACTGTCAGGAGCCGGGACACACAGCGGCCAGATGTAAGAAACCGCGGGTTGTGTTCTCGACCGTGACCGGTAGTGACGAGGACCTGGAGCTCCTTCGTCCCTATCTTCACGAGCTCCAGGTAAACGGAAAGCCGTGCAGGGTGCTTCGGGACAGTGCAGCGACGATGGACGTTGTTCATCCGTCGTATGTAACGCCATCCGATTTTACTGGAAAGGTAGTTTGGATCAAGCAGCTGCTCGAAAAGCACAGTGTCTGTCTGCCTATGGCGACAGTAAGGATAACTGGCCCGTTCGGAGAGCTGGTGACAGAGGCGGCTGTCTCGCAAACAGTCCCGTTGGAGTATCCCTATTTGTTTTCTAACCGGTCAGATTTCCTGCTGCGCGAAAGGGGTCAACAACTGGGAGAAGGACTAGTTCAGTCGTGTACGAGGTCCAAATCGCGTCAGCTCGCCCCTTTGTTAACGAGTGATCCAGAGCCAGAGGCAGCTGACGGGGAGCAAGCACTCCCAGAGTTGAAGGCAGAGAAACGGGATGAGGGGGACCAGGTTGTAGAACAGCCTGACCTCGTAGCAGTAGAAAGCGTACGTCGTCCCAACGCGCCGGTGAAAAAGGCGGAGGAAGACGGGATCATTAGAAGATCTCTCGTAGCTCCGACGTCACGTAACTTTGGTCCTCTGCTACGAGCAGACGGAGTGTCTTTGACAGTCGAGCAGAAGAGCGACCCTAGTGTGTCAGGGTTTCGCGGTACAGCTCAGGAGATTGCTAGGACCAATGTGACGGGGCATGAAAAAGGCGGATTGTTTTTTCGGCGCTATAAGGACCGCATTTTCACGTCTAGAAATCACGTGAAAATCGATCACTACGACTTCAGGGCAAGAAAAAGGAAAGGCAAATTTAACGGCAATGCCGATGGGTTGAGCAGATTTTTCTGATATCACCAAAAGCGGGAGTGATGATCTCAGAGGTCTCCGTCATCCACGGGAATGAGGATCAAAGTGGGGGCACTTCGTTAAAACCCCAACAAGACCTCACAAATTGCAAAAAGTTTTTGTCTTTTGTATTTTGTTCATAGTGACCTCGTTGGAAAAATGAGTTGTGTTTTGGCGACAGCGGGTCTCGATACCCGCAATTGTCCTAAGGTTTTAAATTTGTAGTTTTTTTTTGCAAATTTTTGTAATCCGTAGTCCAGTCTGGCGGGTCTCTGGCGAATTCCGAGCGTTTGACTGCTGTGTGGCGTGGTGTTGTGTGGGACGTTTCCGCTAATGCCTCCGTTGTAAGAGGTTTGGGAGTTTGTTGGGTGCTTGCAGCGTCTTCTCAAGGCCTACTCCAAGCCCACCTCTTCAGGCCAGCGATCGTACCACCGGCCTTTCGAGGTTTCCCTGGCCCCGGAGGGGCTGTTAAGAATGGAACCTTCGGCGACCTTCTTCCGAGTTTCAACGCTGCGGAAACGAGTCATGACCAGTCCGGGAACGTCGCCTGCTGGACGGGGCCTACGCGAAACGAGTCCCGACGAGTACGGAACCGGCGCCTACGTGTCTGCGCCTGCGGAGACAGGTCTCAACGCGCCCGTGACGTCAACGGGACGTGTGTGCGTGCGTGCGGCTTGGTGCGCTCCGGAAGGGGAGAGAGGCCGGGCCTAACTGCGGAGACAGGTCTCAACGAGTCCGTGACGTCAACGGGACGTGTGTGCGTGCGTGGGGCTTGGCGCGCTCAGGAAAGGGAGAGAGGCATGACCTAATTGCGGAGGACCATGGCTACGACGCACTTCTGGCTACGACGCGGCGGACTTTGCTACGACGCACTTGACGGCGGGTTGCTGCTGCGCACTTGCTGCCCTGGCGGGGAGTGAGGGAGAAAACGGACCCCTATATAAGGCGGAGCGCGAGGCTGCTCAGGAGTTCTCTCGGATTTGACGACTGTATCGCAACCATGTAATTAAACCGTTCGTTACGTTACCAATTCTCCCACCTCCACTGGACCCCTGGGTTCTTCACTTCGGGGAATGGTCGTCGTCACGAGCCAGGAAGCTCCCGGACGTGCGGCATAAACCCCGCCTCTAACACGGTTTAAAAAAGAAAAAAAAAAGACACGTCCGTTTTTGCGCATGGTAAAGGGACACTGACAGGGTATTTATGCTCGCCAAGGTTTTCATTCGTACATGACATATGAGAGCCCAAATACCCAGAACACAATTTGCGGCTCAAAATTCGTTGTCTTTCTGCCCGAAAACCGCCGATCGAGAACTGGCCGGTTTGAGTCGCGCTCACTCTCTTCTCCGTGGTCTCGTGCCGTTTACTATCGTTTAGACACAACCACAAAGACAATCTAAGTCGTGGGTCATCGAAGGCACACACTCACTGCTAAAAAATCGACAAAACATATTAGAGCCATTTTTGTGGCTTCTAAAAAGCTGCAAATACGTTGATTGAAAAAAAAAAAAGGCTCGAGGTACACCTGAGCACTTTTTATGAGTTGTGAATGCGAAAGCATGAATGTCGTTATTGTGCTCGTTCTCGTGAAGTGGCCGCGCCGCGCTCCGGAATATGCTCGGGCGGGCTCTCTCTGGTGTTCAAACGCTTCCTTTTCCCGGCGCGCTCTGGCGCGGCTTTATCTGGCGCGGGCACGTAGCGCCAGGGGTGTCCTCCTTGAAACTGACGCGCCTCAGCCAGTGGGAGCCTCGTTCCTTGTAACTATGACGCGTGAAGCCGAAATCCATGAGATTTCGGCTTCACTTGGAGAGGTGAATTTATTTGCCGTTTGGCTCAGCTTTTTGCGCGGCTCCATAAGCTGGGATGCCTCAGATCGCGGGTTCACTTCGCTCCATTGGGAGAGGGAAATTTATCTGTCGTTTGGCGCGGCAGCTGATGACGTCAGCTCGATACATGAAACAGTTAATGCTTTCGCATAAAAAAGTAGCACAGCCACCTGACTTCCGGTAAGCTTCTTCTTCATCCCCAATCCAGTTTCGGTTTCGAGCAGTTGCGTTTTTTGACTTTATTAAAAATATACGTGGCGCTGCAGCCAGCAAAATATTGATTGGGTACTCTTCTGACACCATAATGGATTGCCTGGCAAAACATTTTTTTTTGGGGGGGGGGGGGGAGTGTCAGTGTTTTTTTAAAAGCTTGCGCGGAGACGCACGGACGGACCACTACGTTGTTTTGAACAGGTTCGCACAGCACAATGCCGTGGCATAACTTTTCAGTTGTTTCACACCCGGCGAATGCCACACACTCTAGGTTAGGTGGCCGCTGCATCGCCGCGTTCACCGCCGAACCCACAAGTCAGTGAAGCAAAATCAAACATTTGGTTTCTTTGACAATCACAACTCTGTAAAGGCTGGTTCACACACTTGCAACTGCTTACGACCGGGGAGGCATAAAACCGGTTTTAAGTCTTCCGGTCGTAAGCAGACGCAAGTGTGTGAACCCCCCCCCTCCAAACACACACTTGAAGTTGAACTTAGCTTAAAAGTTTCTTCTTTTTTCTCCTGGTACTTTCGGGCGGAAGTACACCTCCGGCTTCAAACCAGATTCCCCAAATTCGATTTTGTCAAACTTGTATGACAAAATCATTTTGTCATACAAGTTTAACAAAATCGGGGAATGTGGTTTGAAGCCGGAGATGTACGCTGGTGAGATAGAATATTCCTCCCAGGACTGTTTTAGAGTTGACAAAGCATCAGATATGCTTTGTCAACTCTAAAAGTCGTGGGAGGAATATTCTACTCTCACCAGAAACGCGAGCAGACGACGCATTGCTCATCTGGTAATATCTCGGAAGTTATAACTTAATAAGCCCCCCCCCCCCCCACCCCACCACCACCTTGATGTCCTCCATCCTAAAAACGGATTTTCTCTTGAAATAACTTAATTATTCGATCTTATTGGGAGATATCTTCGAAGGGTTTTTAAATTCTAATTACGTGCCACGTTTCTGGATCCCTTGCGTTGTGTCAAAACCTAGTCCAAGGAAGCAGAGAGCAGCTAGCTAGTTTAGGATTTATTCTCCTCGAGCTTAGCACAACCACTTGTCTATCCAAGGGAACGACTTAGATATATGTTAAGGCACCAAAATTATTGATATATAAATGTAAGCACGGATTTATCAACCTAGTAATTTTATACAGTTGTTAAATTTGTAAAGGCTTCAGAGGTCGACGAGGAACGGCGTTCTTGCTGGTAGTCCCTCAAGATCTGTAGAACATAGTGAGGTCTCTTCTTCGCCAGCAGCGAGATGTCTGTAGAGGAAAAAATGGTATTATCGTCAAAACATTTGGCATGGAAGCTAAGACAATTAGGGAAAAATCACTCTCAGAAAAGAGAATTACCCTTAATGACGAAGCCGGAATCTTTTATTGTCATTATCTGGTTTTTCCAAGATAAGTACAGAAGCAAAAATGTACCAGCATAAAACTCATTTACAACATCTACAACGCTCTCTCTGCCATTGCAACACCTGAAAAAAAAAAAGAGTAGAATATAGTGTGGCATTATTAAAGGGGTACGGAAACAAAATTGTAGTGCCTCTTTTATTGTTTAAATGCTGACTATGCTGTGACAACACCACAAATACAGGGGAATTCGGTGGCCGAGTGGGCTAGCGCACACTAAAGTCACTGGATCCTGGGAAAGTAACGCCAAGCTCCCCGTGTGGTCGCCATCTTGGTCCGTGAAATGAGCAATTTCTCCTTGACCCCTCCGTTCTTGGTGAGCCGATCTAGATTCGCTGGTGACGGGTAGCTTTATGGAGTCGTTTTTTGTATACCAAGATTTTGCTAACCACACACCGGCGAAACAAGCGTTCACCTTCGTACCACCACCAGATGTTGTGTCGGTGCTTGGAGGCACTGAAAAATAAGTTTACTGTCTTGAAATACGCTAGAAGAACAATATAATTGTAAGAGATCCATGGAGATGGCCATGATTAATAAGTTGATTGCATACAAAGTGCCAAAGACTCTTATATTGGCGAGGAACGCTTCCAGTACGATGGTGCTCCATGGTGATCTTGGCGCGACTGGTTTAGAACGACCCCCTGGAAGCTTCGAAGATTTAAATGGACCAAGATGGCGATTTCCATGGCAACGTAGACCGATTAGCCAATCGCCTTGCGAGGTTTGGGTCGTCTGTATGTTAGTATCCGTTTGTGTCCGGCTAGCAGGTAGGGAAGGCAATGGCGCTACTTTCCCAGGATCCAGTGACTTTAGCGCACACCAGCTCGTAGCACGTGGAGCGAAAGCTCGCGCTGCAGAACCCAGGGATCCTGGGTTCAATCTCCACTGCCCGTTTCGATCTGGATGAGCATCGTACCGGCGTGCGGTCGTGTATCACTACTGCGTGGTGCATGTTAAAGACCCCAGGCTGGTGGCTGCATTGCACTGGGTAAATTTCTCATAAACATACACACAACACAATTACAATTACTAAATACACCAATGTTTTGTTTAAAGAAAACACAAAATTATTTAAAACAATTCAAACGATTGCCAAATTGCACCCGCGCATGAGAATTCAACTCCTGTGGTGGGAAATAATAGAAAGGAAGACGGGGAGATGGTGTGAGAGCCAGAGGAGGAGGGAGAGGAGAAGGACGAAGAGGTCAGTGGAGCTTTGGGACACAGGGGAGTCACTTCGACTCCGCTCGCGTCGCCTGACAAAGACCTCGGGTATCTCGATCGGCTAGGTTGTAACGTGTTGATGGTACCAAGTGGCGAAGCTCATACCCACGACAGGCTCGCCTGCGCTGCTGAGAAAGTTGACGTCAAGAATACGCCGAATCTCCCAAGACGCATCGCGCTCTTCGATGGCTGCTTTTCGAGCGCTTGCCTGAATCGGCAGTTTATAACGAAAAATGTAGCCATCCGTTCAAAATACAAATGTATGATTGTCATTTAGAGATAGCGTTGATAATATTTAACTAATTTCTGAACGTGAAACGTATATTTTAATTTCAATAACCCTTGAAGGGGGCAGTAACGTGGATTTCGAGATCGTCGTTTTTATGGCGCACACTAAACCTAAGCGCCCATCCTAGAAAACCTAAAATTATAATAATGCGTGTACACGCCTTTTCTGGGCCGTTTAAAAGAATGGGGCGAGTCGCGATGTTTTTTCCTGTTTTTAATTGGGAAAAAGGCCACGCATGATTGTAATCTTGTGTTTTTTAGGATGCTTATAGGACGCTTAGAGTGAGTTTGTGCAATAAAAAAACAATCTCAAAATCCACTCATGAAGTCCAACTTTCCTTATGATTTTGTTTATGCTCGCCTTACTTGTTCAGTGTTTCTTCTCTCAAGGCTTCAAGGGAGATCTTCGTAATGTTGAGACTCATCACAGCAAATGGAAAATTCTATAAATGGAACAATATTGATAAAGCGAGTTTAAAAATAATCAGAGCGTGGTCTTTTTTTTTTTCTTCTTCTTAGAACCATGAGATTGAAATAGTAACTAATAATGTCCAACAGACCAAGGATTTCACATACCTGAAGACTGTCACGAGACAGTTTATAAATGTCGTTTACAAGTTCAACGTTTTCCAGACCAATCGTCAGAAAGAGCAGTTGCAAGAGTCCCAACAATCCAACACCTCTCAAATCAGTGGCTGGATCTGTTCCTGCGCAGTTTCAAATTCTCAACTATTGACGCTTCGGTGATCTTTGGGTATAATAGCGAAATGAAAGAATAACCTCGGCGGAGTACCTTGAAATCCTATATTTTCCCAGTGGTTGCCATACCTAGGGCAATCATACATGGCATTCGTGAGTTTTCGGTAGATTGTTTGCAAAGCTTCGAGATGTACCGTGTCATCATTGTCAAAAGGACCTAGAAAGAACCAATGTTGGACAAGATGCTCGACAAAAGTATTTCGGATGAATGACTAAAAACCTGCTTCATAAAGCATTAGATTACTACTCAAGTTACTTTCCCTGCAAAATATCTTGTGTAGAGTATAATTAATTCATTTACTTTTAAAAATAATTATTTTTAACATACTGCTAGCGATGAGGCCAAAACAGGTTGGTAGACATTTTAAAAAGTACAAGCACACTTAAGTATCAAAAATGCTATCAATAAAACCACAAACATTTTGTCTATTTACAGCATCCGTGGTTAGACAGAAAACGTTTTTTAAAACCCACATTAAAGCGACAAGGCACAATACATTCGTTATGTTTCGTTCTAGTTGCGTTATTGAGGTTTGCTCATATAATACATTTCTGAATATCAGTAAGTAACCACCGGGCAGCAACGAAAAAATAATTTCATTCCAGTCCACATTATCTTGGTACTTAGGGGCAGAAGGTTCGCATCGGACTTCAGTAGGGAGGCACTTACGCATTGCGTAATTTGTATCGTCTTCAGTGACACCAGAATGCTAGATTTACGAGCAACATAAAGCAAACAAAATCGCATTGCTATTTTAGACAGTCCCAGTAAAAGAAGTAGCAGCATCACACTGGTGCATGTTACAAAAAGCAAAAAAAGAGGTCACTCGATGTATAGTCACATCGCAGGAAATCGCATCTTGTGGTGGTTTTATAATGCGCACAATGAACACATTATTTTACTAATCCCACGAAGCCCTGCTGACTTTCTCCCGGTTATCTATTTCTTTACTTGTCCACCAAACTAAGAAGCGCGTTCAGAAAGGCCTAGAACCTAGGGAGAACTTTTCGTATTTTGAGAGCTCATCCTGCTTCTATGGCTTGTTAGTAGTTACCTACCTTACTGTTACAATCTCTATCCTCATGACAGGTCAAAGCTATCCCCGTTTCCCCCAGACAGTGTTGTTGAAAGTGCCAGGCTGGCTGAAAGAAGCATTCTTGCCGTTACAATGTAAAAAAACAAAACAAAAAAACTTTTTTTGTGTGTGTTTTTTTATTTTCTCTTATTTGCTCTTCTGTTGGCGTTTTGAGCCTGTTTCTTTGGTCCTGGTTTGTTTCCTGTTTTGTGCTCGGTCGTTTCCGCTTCTAGTTTGCAATCAGCTCAACTTTACGTTGGGGTGTGCTGATTCCCTTTCCCGTGAAATATTCCCGCGACAAATGATTTCAAAGAGTGGAAACTGTACTTGAGATGATAAGTACAATATACTCAGAAATGTAATTAAGATAAAGTAGCAAATACTCTCGATCAAATGCATTCGCAAAATACCAAATTACTACCAAAAGTATCCGAAACGCAGTATCTTGAGTATAGTATTTGAGATATGCACAGGTCTGGAAAGAACCAAACCCAACAGCTTGGGAAAGAGTAGTACAGAAGGGTATTGTTTCAGAACGGGTAAATCGACTCACACTGCGCCAGGGCAAGTACGAAGTCTCTTTCTGGAACTAAAGGTAGCTTAAGCCGTGGTGGGCCGAGTAACCAGTGCAAAAGCAGTTTGATTCCACGCCGATGAGAAACAGATATGTTGGACTGAAAATAAAAACGGAAAGTCGTAGTTGCACTAGTTTTATCCATCAGTTACGCGCTCATGGGGACAAAGCTTAGTTAAACTATGGTGGACTCACCATGTAAGAACTCAAATCTTTCTCCTTAAAATGGCAAAGTGCTTCACTGTAGGTAATAATCCGGGAACAGTAGTGTATGGTATTGATACCTATGATATAAATGCATTCCATAGTGGGCTTCAAACGAAACAAGCAGACGCCACACGATTGATTGTTCTTACCTGTCTCTTTTTCGAGTGTGTCCCACTCGTCTTGAGCTGCACGCTCTTCATTGCATGCTTTCAGAAGATCTCCACAGAAATAATTCATAAGATGTCGAAACCGTACGAAAAATGTATATTATAATAGGAAACTTGCATGGACACAATAAAACTTTTAAATGCAACGATTACTACAAGGCATGAAGTGGGGCTAGTTGCTGCAAGCAGCGCGAAAAAAACGCAGAACCAGGCGAAAAGTACACACACGTACCACACAGCACAGCATGTGGATACCTCTACGGTCATTTCTTTTTTCGCCGCTTTTATTTTGAAATGATAACAGGTTATTGTATAAGTGGACAAACCATATAAGCAAGGGTACACTCACCAAGCTTTTCTCTGTGTCTTAGAATTGCTGGCATATATTGATCTCGCAAGACCTGTAGTATAGGAGAAAATCCAAAATATGGTATCCAACCAGTGGCGTCACGAGGGTCAGCGGCAGCCCGCCGCGACTCCCCCCCCCCCCCCCCGCACTCTCGCGTGGCCCGCCACGACTCTTTCCCCCCCCCCCTTCCGCTCTCGCGTGGCCCGCCACGACCTCCCCCCCCCCCGTGGTGGTCCGCCCCCCCCCCCTCGCGACGCCACTGTATCCAACTCATTCTAAGGTTACACTCTGGATCTCCAACGAATACTCAAAGCATTTAAGTGCCTGAATTAATTTTGAGCATATTGGGTACATAAACCGCGTAAATAACACCTTTTGATAATGATGACTTGCGATATTGAGGACCAAAACGTCCTCTGTTCAAAAAAAGCAAAAAAAAAAGAACACGAGAGTTCATTTTAGTTTTAGTGAATAAATTGCAACAAAAGCGCTAATTTTGTTTTGTTGAAGCACAAAAGTAAGAAAGGTTCGTTGCAACATTTTTAATTTTTTTAACAGCATCTTTTTTGTTTAACTGGTTTGCGTCTGCTTTCGTGGCCAACCGAGTGAATCGACATGGCAAAATAACAAAACGCACGGGAGGCGCTGAGGTGTACACAATACAAACAAGCGCGGTCCAACCCGTGCCATCTAGCCCGTTTAGCGCATAATCTTACTTTGTCCTCGTAGCAAATGTAAAACGGTGAACTGTGCATTGCAGCCACAGCGCAGTTTGTCTCGCATCAAGATTGAAGCGCGCTGGTATGCGCGTTAGGCGCTCTTCACTTTAAATCGCAGTTTTGGCTTTGATTTGGCACGTTTCACGTACTCGGCTGCAAATTATGCAATAACAAACGTTGCATTATATGCGCACACCATAAAACATCGCTGGAAGAGAATAAAAAAACAACTTAGCACGAAAGCAATACTTACAGTCGCCGCTTCTCCAATCTCGGTGTCCTCCGGCAAGACGTCCATTTTACCGTGGCAGTGTTTGCGCGTTGCCACGGTAACTGCGAACAACACTCGCTGCTGTCGGTCGCCGTGCAACCGGTACAACTTGGGATCATACCGACGGCATCAGCGAGGAGTATATTTGTGCCCAGAATGCTATTTCTGCGTTGAGTAACGATTTATGGAAATGCCGATATACCGCCACTAGATAAATTCAGAATTTTTTTCCTCTCTCGATATTTTTGGCTGCGAGGATATCTGTTATGGTATGATTCTTTTTTCTTGTCTCCATCTCTGTAGATATTTCGATTTAAATTTCCATGCCGGTGATGCTTTCATAGCTTGCTCATTGCATTTCTAATGTAGGGATTGCTAGCACTCCTCCGCAAACTCAAGTCCACGCCTGATCGTGAGCTGCGGATATTGTTGCTTGGCCTGGACAATGCAGGCAAGACAACCATCCTAAAGAAATTGGCCTCCGAAGATGTTGCCCACATTACGCCAACCCAGGTATGTATTATCTGCCAGTGAAGGTACCTGGTGTCTCGTGACAACGGGATCTCATGTTTCAGGGTTCAACATCAAGAGCGTGCAAGCGGAAGGGTTTAAACTGAATGTTTGGGACATCGGAGGGCAGCGAAAAATTCGTCCATACTGGCAAAACTACTTCGAGAACACAGATGTCTTGGTTAGTGTACCTTTTTCTACCGTCAGCTGAGTTTGACAAAGTCAGTCATTGAACGTGAAAAGGGGTAGTCAACGTTGCAAACGCGAGACCATGTGCCCATTACTTGACCATACAATTGCTTTGATGTGTACAAAACATTGTCTTTAGTCTAAGAATACGCGAATGCTATTTGAAGAAATATACTAATATCAATAGATATTCCCAACGTGTACTGTATTCAAATTTATTTCAGCTCAGAAAATGGCATTGATACGGAAATCGTGTCATCTGACCTTTACGACGGTTTTAAAGTTTGCTTCCCAGATTAGTTGGTCAATTTTCTTAAAATAACCAAATTCCAAGTCACCGAATTTATCTATTCAGTTCTTGTAAACAATATAAACGGCCACCAGGAGAAACAATCATAAACATACATAACGAAAACGGATTACGCACTATTTGTTCATACTCGCACACCAACACACATTCTTTTTTTTTTTTTTTTTAGCTGTATGTGATTGACAGTTCTGATCGCAAGCGGTTTGAAGAAACTGGCGTCGAGCTGGCAGAGCTGCTGACCGAAGACAAATTGTTTGGGGTGCCTCTGCTTGTGTTCGCCAACAAACAAGACCTGTTCAATAGTGCCCCTGCAGGAGAGCTGGCGGAAGGACTTAATCTGCCGGCTATTAGGGACAGGGCATGGCAGATTCAGGCATGCAGTGCTCTTTCTGGAGAGGGACTGAAGGTATGAAAAGTTTTCTTCAACCTTCGTTTTAACTTTTTGGGTGCTGGATATTGTCCCACAGCATTTCCAAAATCCCCACACAAATATTAAAAATCTAATCGATACACAAAATCAGCCAGTTTGAAGGGTTTCTGTTTCTTGACATTACTCCCCCCACACACGACTCTTCCTGGTATATATATAAAAAAACGTGCTCGTTAGAGTGAACTATTTAGCAGCTGCTTCACTAAACGTCGGTCAAAGCTTTTTTGCATAAAGTATGTATCACACAGAAAACGATAGGTAACATATTAGACACGTGCCAAGGGACCAATTTAGTTAGGTACAGAGCGCGATACCGCCAACGCAACAAGCGATCACTGCATCTTTTTTTTTTTGTCCTAAAATTGAGCAGTTGTTATAAAAACGACTAGTGTGGCGTAAAGTCCTCATTCAGGGCGGAAACTTAAGCTCTGAAGTTTGGTGCTAATGACTGAGTAAAATACATTAAAGCGCCGATGTCATGTTCGCGCTAACAGTGTCACGCACTGTTCATAGCGTTCTGGATATTTAAGTACCCATTACTTTTGCATACTTCGTTTTCATTAGATAATATAAATATATGGTTCCAATAAGAAAGTTGCTGGGGGTCATCGAAAACCACAAAATTAAGACATTTTAAAAAGACGTAGCACGGAAGTGAGCAAAAGCCTGTGCTACAGGCGCATGGCTGGTGCAGCAAAACTGCGAACTGAAGAACCGCGCTTATCTCCGAGACCCCAGAAAAATGAAGTACGCTTCTAAACGGAATTATATATTTAATTGTACTAATTCAAAATTAATTATGCAAAACAAATTAAAACCTGATTTCTCCGAAACACTATGCACCCAGATAAAAAGGATCTTTACAGTGACAACCGTAAAATACTCAGCTTGCGCGTTTGTTGTAATGAACACCCATCCCCTACTTTTGAAGCGTTTCAAAAATAACCCCAGTAATCTTCCGAGCGCACCGAGACGATCCTCCGCATAAGCCGCTTCTCCGAGTACACCGGTGCAAAGTGGCGAAGCTTGCGCGAAAGCGCCGGCACAAGGCGGGATTGGCAATCGAACGGCGCGGCTGCTTGAAAAATCGGGGATTAGAACGCGAAACGAACGCGAAAGAAAGTTATCACGTACTCTGTTTTGCTTTCCTGCCGCCTTCTCTGCGTTCTGAAATCACAAACTGTTAAACCAACGTCAACTTGGTCTTCGCTTCTTGGACAATGTCACGTGCTGTACATCTGACGTTACAATGCGTATAGTAGACGCTGGGGGCACCACATATTTATGTACAGGTCTATCGCGTTACCTTTTCGCCAGAACTGGAGATTGAAGCTAACGAAAGCACGCTGGGATTCCATTTCCCATGTATTTTGTCAATAAAGGCAACGTGGGCGTTATTTTGTTTACATGCCACTACTATACTCGGTCTCATCCTACGATGGACTAAAGGCCAAAGCCACATGCCGCCAGGTCCAATCCCGTTCCACGCTATACTATGACACGCTTAACATTGATAAGGGGGGACGAATAATGCTCGAATCCAAAAGCGCCGCATCATTTCTTTACCTTCGACGCTGCAAAGCCACTAAATGAGCTTTCTTTGCGATGTAAAATTGTTGAGTCACTCAGTGCTCTTCGATTCGAACCACTGTCCACCCGTCCCCTCATCAGTGATCCGAGACGCGGGCACTGATACGTCGAAGCGAAATCCCGCACAATGGACCTTTTCCGAAGCGTTCTGCGCACGCGCGAGCGCCCGATGCCAAGCGGCGGAAGTTAACACCAAAAATCGAGGAAATTCGGAAGGAGGCTATAGATCAGCGAGTAGCAAACGTAATGGCAGCATACATATAATTGTGTTACGCAAAAAAAGAAAGCGGATGGAAAGAATAACACGACGTTTAAGTGGACGCCACGGATGCCCCACTTGGACGGCGCGTAGGGCACGCCCCGCTGCTCGAGAGAACGAAGAAACTGGTAGCGTAGCTCCCATTATCGATTGGTAGCGCAGGTAGTCCCTTCCTCGATTTTTAGTTCGTGTAGCCACCGCCTGGTGCCGTCGGTATGTGAAAAAGGTCCATTTCTAAGTGGCTCGTGATTGGATCTGGCAGTCCGTGGCTTTTGCCTTTAGTCCATCGTAGGGTGAGACGAAGTCTACGCTACGATGGACGCTCGTTACATGGCACGTAAACAGCGTCTCGGTAAGCATCATGGCCCGGGCCCGAATGGGTCTCTGCCCCCCCCCCCTTTCCGAAGTCTACGCTACGCGCGCAAACGCAGAAAACGGCACCTGCCAGAAGCAAGGGCCCGTTCTATACTCTCTTCCCCTTAAACTGAGACTGTAGCCACAGCTACAAGCGCGAGCTAGGCGGCGCTCCCAATGACGTGCATTTCTAGCCCGAGTGCTCGTTCTGCGGAAGAATGCTTCAAAGCAGCGACATCGAGCTCTCGCGCTTGAGGCATTGGCTGCAGTCTCAGCTTGACCGGAGAATACCATGTGCCCCTTCTGCCTTTCCGCTCTCGGGCCTAACAAGTGCCGATCCCCATTTTATCGCGATTATCTCAAACTTCTGAATGGGCGGCTGCTCCGAACTTTATGGCAATACAGCACCAATTATGGTTTTGACACGAAAATATTGGCCGCCGCTTGGTGGAACACCATGTATATGATCTGGATATGCTCCTATGCAGTATACTTTACATTGTAATGTCTGAATATGCACCTTTACATATCTTTTTATTTCTAGGATGGACTAGAGTGGGTGTGCAAGACTATCAAGAGGAAATGATTTGCTTTGGTGTGACAGACTACAATCCATGCCATGCCTTTAAAACCAAAACCCTGCACGGATTCAATTGGCAAAACGAGTCATCGGTACAATGTTTATTGTGTAAACCACAGTTGCACAACATCAGCGAGGCATTCCTCTACATGATCAAACAACTATAGCTTCTCATGACTGTTCATAATTTATATACCTACCTTCCAGAATATTTTTTTCATAAATAAGTTCTCCCTTGCTAAGATAGCTAGCTAGACATATGCTGCCAAGGATATAACATAGACCAGGGGTGGCCAGACGGACATATTCAAAAAGCCATAAAACGGAAAAATTGTAAGCGTAGAGCCGCAATAAAAGAAAGAGCGTGGCACTTTTTACAAATTTTTTCTTTCTTCACAGTTTTGTGGCCAAGGCTAATTCCACTCATAATGCGATTGCTCAGTAGGTTTCTTTATTATGAGTGTATATTCGTAAAACAAGAACCTTGTCCGATCTGCGTATGATGGCACAAACCTGAGAAAACAAAAAAAAAACTGCCCTTTTTCTACATGTCTTTTAGTTTGATCTTGGCCGGGGTAAGGGAAATTTACAAGAGAACCGCAAGCCGCTCTTGGGACCCCAAAGAGCCGCATGAGGCTCGCGAGCCGTGCTTGGCCACCCCTAACATAAACACACACACAAAAAAAAAAAGAAAAAAAAAAGATAAAGTCAAACATTAGACTACACTATGTGCACAACTGAGCTCTGCTTTCTGGATCTCCTATCTCGACGCTCATCAACTGCTGTTTTTGAACTTTCCTCAAATGCATGCCTCCTGTACCACCTCTGCAAAACCTCCTCACTCCAGTTGCAGAGTTGATTAAGATTGAAATGACAGCCATAAATGTCGGAATTGGACTGCTGTGAGAGTTGAGTAGATGTACAGCGAAACAAGAACTTTTGTAGCAAGTTTAAATCATTCACATGAAAATTTCTGCCAATGACACCCATTCGCACTAGGAAGAGGTAATGCACAATTTGGGCAAACAAGACAGTGCTAACAGAAGCAAATGTTGTTGTCCTGTTAGTGCGGAAGGTTCTGGATGACTGCAGTCGTGAAGTCTGTGGTGCTGGCGTAGCCACCGAGGTCCCTAGTACGAACCTGAATCAAACAGCGGGAGAAAAGATTTTGCCTCTTAATTCACCTCACAAAGACCTGGGTCGATTGAACTACTATTTTCTTTTGCTATATGTATGAAGTTACAGCAAATACTGGTGCCTTCTAGTATTGTTACCCTCAATAAACAAACAAATTAAATAGTCACTAGCTTGTACTAATCACCTTAAGGCTAAAGTCGAGAACAGTATGGGCCACTAATAAAGCAGAGTGTGATTGATAATATGGTTGATTCACACTTGATGTGCAATGTGATCATAGAGCCAAATGAAAGGTACATTTCTGGCTTCAAATCATGTTGTAGTCACACAGCGTTTATGGCTACAAAAAAAAAAGATTGCTAAATTGGTTAGTGATACTTTGCATGCTTCCTCAACCGAAGCATGGTCTACTAGACATGTGCTAGTGAAAACTAGTACTTTAAACTAGTACTAGTACTTGAAACCTTTGATTAAAAGAAGTCTGTCTTGATATTTGGATTGCAAACAACTACAACCTAGGGCAGTTTTGCAAATCCCTTTTTCCAGGTCTAGATAGTTGTCTACAGCCATGACAGTGAACTTTTACCAATTTCCCAATTGGCTTGCATGAAGATGATTACTACTTAGCCTGAATTTGTTTTGGCAAGTCTCAGAAAAAAGGCGAGTGGCCACACCAATGACGGAACTCAAGAAGTGTGAATGAGGGCACGCTCGAGTTGTGCAGACCCTTGCTCACTTCGCTTTACAGCCAATCGTGGCACAAATAAACTTCAACGAACTTGAGAAACCTCCAAGCAGAGCAAACATAAAGCTCGGCTGTCATTAACCCCCATTTCAACACCCTACAACTACATATGCTCGTGTTCTGAAGTGCAGCACGATATGTTCAGAAATTGACTACGAGGAATCTCCTGTTTCTGCCTTTATCATTTCTTCTTTGACACACTTTTTTTAGGGAAATAAGGTGTTAACTTGCACAACTGCAGTAATCATTGGCTCACTGCACCATTGAAGAATGCAGAGCAAACTGGTTGTGCAGTGCCACAGAGAGCAGCAAACCAGATATTCTACAGCCTACAGGGTCATCGACATAAAATACCTCAAGCTTCAACCACTAAAAAGGCTGGGTGTATAGAAAGCTATAGCAAAATTATGAAGCGGAAAACAGCCTATTTCTAAGTAATAAAATTAAAATCGAAATTGAAAATAAAGTGTCTGCTCATGCATGCGACACCACACAAACATTCACAAATTGCAACATCTTAGAATATTATTTTTCAGTGCACTGTGACAGTTTATTCATTGTTTTAGTGGTCAACCAATGGGATGAGAACTTCTTTACAGGGCATTTTGAATTTTAATTCAAACAGATTTATCTAAAACGAGCTGTGAAAGGTAGACTAATGTGGTTTGTGCAGGTGAGTTATACGGCCAGGGGACATAATTTACTCACAATAAGTAGAATAATTAAGTAAAATTTGTTAAATAGCCTTTTTATTAGTGAAAATAAACACATAGTTCCAATTAGAAACTTGCTAAGCGTCATCTCAAACCACTAAATCAGTCAATCATAGAAAGATTTCAAGCATGTAGGAAGTACAGGGGTGCCCTTAAATTTTCACTTGTGCAACAGGCGCTGGCAATTCGAAAACATGGATGAAAAGATTACTTGCATTTTTGGACCGCCAGCAGTTGCACCTGTTGCACTAGTAGAAACTTTAGCGCACCCCTGTGCTTCAAATCTTTCTAAAATTGACTGATTTAGTGATTTTAGATGATGCTCAACAAGTTCCTAATTGGAACCATATCTTCATTTTCACTAATTA
Source organism: Ixodes ricinus (assembly GCA_037355805.1). Taxonomy (NCBI): domain Eukaryota; kingdom Metazoa; phylum Arthropoda; class Arachnida; order Ixodida; family Ixodidae; genus Ixodes; species Ixodes ricinus. Next base: position 36,832 of record JAZHYW010014509.1, on the reverse strand, counting down.
AAAAGTTTATTATGAAAATTTAGTTAATTACCCAATTTATCATGGGGATTATCCCCCTATATTGTCCTGTAAAAGAGCTTGTTGTTGGACTAGTTGGTGTTGACTGTATTGAACCATGGTTCAAAGCGCTAAAAAGACGTACACAAGATAGAAGCAGAATTCAAAGAGCACGCGAACTGCAAGAGGCATATTTTATCAAGAAAAGGGGACCCCAGTGCGTCAGCGACACGTCAATAGCATTGTATAATGCTAATTTTCGTTTTTTCGATAAATATATGTAAAGGGCATTACATAAATATATGTAATGCTCTTGTATCTTGCGCATGTGTAGCCTGGGTGATGATAAGTGTACCAGATATATATATATATATGTACTTCCATCTTCCTTTCCCAATACAGTTGTGAGTAGCGCCCGTGTTTGTCGTCTATCTTGTGTACGTCTTTTTAGCGCTTTTAACCATGGTTCAATATATTATGTCCCCCTGGCCGTATAACTCACCTGCACAGACTGCCTTAGTTTAAAAAATAAATGTTAAAATTAAAGTGAAATGCCCTGTATATTTCAGAACATTATTTGGACATTTATTGAACAAAGCGTTTCTGAATGTGTTCAAACAGCAAATATTGAGAATAGTTTACTTCACCCAACCCAAATGCAAGAAGGGAAGAAGAACATTAGAGCGATACATTTTTCATGGAGTTGTTTATGCAAGGAAGGGTCAGATTTTGAGCAATGCATACTGTTTTCTGCAGAGCCAGGCTTCGTTCGTCCTTCACCTCTTTAAGAGGCAAGACAGTCAACAGGGTTCTTCTAATGTTAGTGGAAGAACCTATCCCGAAGACTTATCTCGGCCTGAGTGTGTTGATTTACCCTTTCATATTGGAGGACAGAAAAAAAGATGCTCCAGTGAAAGGGCAGCTTTTCTTCTTCAAGTAAAGTAAAATCATTATACTGAAATATTCCGAAAGATGGCCCACCCTGAAAAGACCCCTTTTCTGTCCAATTTTTTCTCCTTGAGAAAACATGAAAGGATAGCTCATCCCTAGAAATTTCGGCACCTGGGTTAATAAAGGCAATTCGAGCAATGGGGTGGGCAATACAAGTCGTGCTAACAATAGTTACCGATCCTTCGGCAGTTTGGAAGGGTGCTGAGCAAAAAAGTTCTTCCTTTGTCTTTCAATTAATACGACACTTGTGGCGTGCTCCAGGGCCCGTTTGCTTGAAGCTGGTTAACTTTAACCGCGGCAGAAAGTTGACCGCCCTTCCCTACTAGGTACGTACAAATACCTAGCCAAGTTTATTAAGGGCTGGATGTGCGATAGCTTTGTATTTTATTATGGGGTGGTAGCTCGTGTCGCCTACTGGTTGTAGCAAATATAAGTGGGTTGCATGGAAAACTTTCTTAAAAAGGGGGACCCGAGTATGCACGCAGCCAGGTTTACACGACGCAGCGCGGCATACATTTGAGCTTGAGAAACACTTTTTGTTGCTCGTGGTACAAATAATGGGTAAGGTAAAGCCAAATCAACCCGTGTTTGGCAAATTATTCAATGTGAGGCTGTCTGAAGTCAAGACAAGCCTTGTTGAAATTTCCTTCCCTGTGCGAAAGAGGACGACGAAGTTATGTGCTAGAAACAATAAGCAAGAAGCAAGCAGTGAAAGGCAGGTGACACACCAGCAGCATAGTTTGCCAGCATGTAAAGGTACATAAGATCTTAATGATATGAAAATCGGGTAGCTCCGCTCCAGTGGAAGTTGGTACGCGGTCTGCGTCTGTGTGCCATCAATTGCCCGCCGATCGAGTCGAGACATTCCACTAGGATTTCAAAGACGTTGCCATGTCGGCAATTACTGCGTCCCTTTAGGCTTAGGAATTTTCCAGAATCGAAAGATGCTCTAAAAAGTGGGGCAAGGTCATTGCTCATACTTTGCGATTTTGCGAAGAAAAAGCGAAAACCTCCTGCCCCATTCATTGCTGACGAACGTGCCCGATAGTGCAGTGACTATGACATATTCGTTCCAAAGCGAGCGATGCTCACTGGGAGGGGCACCGCCGTGTTTCCCCGCCCTCCTTGCTCTACCAGTCACGTGACCTACAATTCCCCTCATAGGGGAATCGGTTAACCTTCTGCCGCGGTTAAAGTTAACCAGCTTCGAGCAAACAGGAACCGGGGCAAGTGATGTAGGAATGAGTGGACGTGGAACCGGGTCAAGCATTTTTCCCAAGCTCTTTTGGGCTGCACACCGAAAGTAAACTAACCATGAGCAGCCCTGCTTCTCACATTGATGTGTTATGTATGCTAGGATGCATTTAAAAGCTCACCAAACTTCTAGGTGTGGCCTCTCTATTGCAATAAAAGACATACTGGGATAGACTCAAGTTTCTATTCCAAGACGTCTCTTGCATCAAATGTTTCAGTATCTCAAAGTTTTGGGGAAATTTGTGTGAAAGATAAACAAAGGGTATTTGGATTCTTATAATTTCCAATTCAGCAATCAGTCCTTGCCCTTACTTATTTAAATCTGGGCGAGGTTTGTACCAGCATGTGTTCATGTAATATAATGTTAAACAAATTTTAAATAAATCAGATTTATTTGATTTAAATCAGTGTAGCTATAAAATAGTGCTTCTTAATTGCAATATGCAATTTTAAAACCTCACAGATTGATTGATAAATCCGTCCGATCACTGAAAACAATACGGAAGAAATAACTACCGTAATTTTAAAGTACAGTTTTTTTATTAAGTTATTAAGTTTTATTTTTAAGTTAAGTTTAAGTTAAGTTTTTATTAAGTTAACCATTCTGATTTTCTCGCAATAGGACATTACTTTTCTAGTGTTCCTTTCTTTGGCATTCTTATTCACTTGCAGTAGGATGTTACGTAACTGACGAAGAAAATGAATGGTAGAAAGAAAGTTCAATGTTCCGATTTGCTCAGAGGACCATTGCATTGTGCTTGAGCTCAGCCCGATATAAATATTTTTTGCTTGATGATTTTTTTTTTTTAATACAAAATAAATGCACATAGAAAGCATAAAATGATAGACAAATGCTAAATAAAAATATATTTTAGGGATTACTTTAGCGGAAAAAGTTTGATCTAATGGATCTTGATTTTTATTCTCCACCCCGCCTCGGGATGCATGTTAGAGATCTCGGGTTAGCAGTCCTGCTGCTCCGGCTAAAGTGCCCATCCACGGTGGAGACGCCAGAGGCATCTCAAGACAAACTTCTTGCCATCAAAACATCCACACAACAAAATTTGGAATTCAGCAAAAGGCATAGCGACAAGCAGAAATTGTGTCGGCACACAGATAGATCCTATTCTCCTTTTTGTTAGTATTTTTTTTATCAATCCTAACTACTTCAGAACAGTACTACATCAGAAATGTAATTGTCACCACTTAATTCTGTATCAAAAACATTCGCCAGAGCACAAAGGCTCACCTTCCCGCTCTTGATCACTTTCTCAACGGCATCCTTCACAAGGGTAGCGTAGTAGTGCAGGTTGACATGGCGTAGCATTTGTGCTGCGCACAGAAACATGGCCGTCGGGTTTGCAATGTTTTTCCCCGTAGCTTCGCCGAAAGTGTGCCGTGCACCCTGCAAGGACACAACAGACAGAGGCAGGTAATGTGTGCGTCTTGGCAGCAGTGTTAAACTTTCACCCAAGAAAAGTCGTGGCACGCAACTCACAGGCTCGTAGATGACGCAGTCCGAGCTGTAGCTAGCTCCTGGCACGACGCCTGCTCCCCGACCAATCCAGCAGCCAAGTTGTCAATTATGTTTCCATACAGATTAGGCATCACCATGACATCAAAGCGGTGGGGGTTGGCAACAAGCTGAAAAATAATAAAAGCCACTGAAATGCGACGCAAAGATTTTCTTTACTCCACTCTACCATAAAACCTATATGATAGGAGGTCAATTTCGGAATGCATGTAGGTAATAATTAGAGTTCTGTGCTTTCGAAGTTTATTTTTCGTAAAGTTCAGTTTATTAGACTTCACTCTTGTGAGATTCCCAATTCTACAATTTCAAAGCTTAATTTCAAAGAGTTCCCAATTTCCCAAAATTCTAAATAAAAATAAATCTCCCGATTCAAACATACCATTCAAAGAACTCATCTGCATCGAATATTTCTTTGGGTGGATTTGGCGTTGCCACCCAATCTCATAACCAATATAATGGGTTAATTTCTAGAACATGAACCTTTACTTTATGTATAATGCAAGCTTAGTTTTAATCTGGCCTTGCTCAAAATAAATTTAAAAAACAATGCAACACAATGTATGGTTAGGCAGTGGATAGAGTGCTGTGGCAAGTAGCAGCTGCAGAGCAATATATGCATGTGATTAATTGCTTCGCACTGGCTTTAAAGAAAACCATAAGTTATGTAGCTAGTAGTTGTGAGACAAACAACCATTCATCTGAAGAAATTTAGGCCACTTTGGGCGGCCACTGTGCGACTTCCCCTTCCAGGGTCCTGGTGTCTAGAAAAGTGGTTACCTGCATGCAGGTGTTGTCAATAATCATAGACTCAAACTCAATCTGGGGGTAGAGCTCAGAGATCTCCTGGCAGCACCGCAGAAACAAGCCATCGCCCAGTTTCATTATGTTTGCCTTGTGCACCACTGTAACCTTCTTGCGCCCGTGCTTGGTGGCGTAGTCGAAAGCAAACTTGGCAATCTTACGTGACTTCATCTCCGTCACAATTTTCAGACACTCAATCACCCCAGTCACGCTCTGCATTCGGAAAAGAATAACGCAGTCAATCAGAACAATGCCATGACTCAACTAAAGTAGAGCAACGGGACGTTGCAATTGGGGGAGTGAATAGAACATTTCTTTTTCCAGTCACCTCGTGTTCCAGAGCACTGTATTCACCTTCCGTCTGCTCTCGTATCACAAAGAAATCTAGGTTGCTGTGCCGAGTTTTGATTCCAGGAAGACTTCGTACATGCACAACGTTAGCAAACAAGTCCAGTTGGTTACTGAAATCAAGAAGTTAAAAACATTAAGATAATTGTACCACCTGGGAGCAGCAGCCTCGACCCAAATTCTAAAGGCATGGTTGAAAAGAAGGCCTACCGAATTTTCATGTTCAGTGTCTGCAACTCTCCAGTATGAGAGATGTTTGGTGAGGACAAGATTCCTTTGAGTGCAATTCCATTTTTTTGCACCGATTCTATCACGGTTTCCAGTGGTGCACTAATTGTGTGGTGGATCTCACTGCAACAGGAAGACATAAAAAATCAATGAATGCAGTACTACTAGTAGTATGAAAGTATTAATCCCCAAAGTGGGCTGTATACAATAATTGTAGACATTATAATTGCTCAATGGCAGAAGTACTAAGTTTGTCTTTTCGTGTGTTGTTGTGTGCATGATCTGTTGACATGGTGGTAAATGCTACACGTCCAATATTTTACATTTGGTCTAGAACTAAGAACTTATTTAAAAGGATCATGTTTATATAGGCAGTAAACTGTGGAACATTGAAAATCCACTTCAAGGACCTTTAGAATAGTGATAAATCTCAACAGCTTTTTTTCCCCCAAGTCAGCAATGCAACATATTTTTCTTTTTGCTGTGCTAGGACAAGCCTTTAGGGATCTTTCAATGCCCTCTGGTTCTGACGACTGGCATTTTCTTCACATGTGTCTATGCGTTTCAATGTCACTAGCAATAAGCACTCACATTTGTATTTAATTCCCATTTACTACAAACTTTTCTAATGCAGAAGAGCATACAGGCACATGTGCTTATTTTTACAAGCTGTTTATCAGCACAATAATTTGTGCAACTTGGGCATCTCTTAAGCCCATGCATGCCTACTGGAAGCAGCACTTGTGTTTCAACTGTCAGACCGATGCATTGTCCACACAAAGTGCACATTAAAATAAGTTAACTTTAAATAAATACTTCATTGTGAATGTCAATATTTATGCAGCCTCCTTTTGATGTACCTCAAGAAAAGCTCTTCAAACTCAATGGGGATGCTGATGGCTTGAAACACATTCTTCACGGCATCCGCAAGTTCCGGCCCCACACCATCTCCAGGAATAAGTGTGCACTTGATCTTGGCTTGTGGTCGTGAAACCGGCTCTTGCTGCAAAATAAAGCCCATCGGGCAATCATGGAGATGCAAATGGGTTGTGAAAGATGCTTTTGCCTCACAACTAATAGGTGGTTGTGACGGCTAGGAAACAACAAATGCCGATCAGATTGAACAAAAAAAGCCAGCAGAACGACTCAGAAGTTGGCGATACATACAAGCATCAATATTAACAATCAATGCTAATGTTGACATCAAGGGGGATACTATATACTACACTCAGGGAGCAGGACACATAAGGGTGTGGGTGGTTCTTGTAGCACACGTTTTTAAATTGTTTACCTTAGCATGCTAAGGTAACCAATAAAAAAATCCACTGTAAATCCTGTATTTGTACGCCATCCTTAGCAAAAACCAAGGTAATAGGCAGGTACTGGGAAAAGCACACCAGAGAGATTTCTGAAGCTTTTACTATCCTAAGCATGGGTGAGCGATGTGTCAGCTTACCCTCTGTTTCATTAACAGAGAAGGAAATGGCCCTTTAGATTCTTTTACATGTGGGTAATTTTACGTGTTTCCCTCGAGCTTGCGCCCTCGAGCCTATGGTTTCTCGTGCCTGTGTGGCCAATGCTCGAGCTAATCCCACTTTTTGTACCTCTTTCTTTTCTTCTTTCGTCAATACATGAGTTGTGAGTGTGCACTTGTCTGTCGTCTACGTGGTCCTCTTCTCTGTCCCTGTCCTTTCAAGCACAACTGTAACTATGTTAAAAAAAAAAAAAAAGCTGGTTCACATCAAACAGAACTTTGGCGTAGAGCTTGCGCTTGGGAGCATGATGGCACAGCGAAAGTGGATTGCCACAGAATAATGCAATCGGCACAGAGCTTTCTCCCTGGTTTGCTCATTCGTCTTGATTTTCTATTATAGCCACTGACAAGCGCAGAGCGTCTCTTTTGGATGGCCAGCTTCCAGCACGAGCTCATTCCCTTGGAACTTACTTTGGCAATGCATGCACGCTCTCACGAGATACCTAAGTGATACATAAAGTAGGAAGCTCGCGCTGGAGGCGAAACAACTGAAAGACCTCCCTGCCGTTCTTGTGCCGTCAGTAACTATAGTGCCATAAAGAGCCACTTCACCTAAATATTAGCAATACTACGTCTGGTAAAACTAAAACACAGTCGCGTTTGCTTACGACCGAGTTCTTGTGATCTCTTACGACGAGAGAACACACTGGTAAACTGATGCCATGTACGAGGCTGACTCTGGAACTGTATTTCACTAGAGTGAAGGTTTTGCGGTATTTGCGAGGACAAATATCCATGAAAACTGGTTGTTCGTAACATTGTTAGAAGTTTCTCAAGCCAGAAAGAAAGTATGATGCACGAAAAATAAATGTACAGAAACGCTAATGGTCCTACGGCTACCCTACCCAATAGATGGCGCCAGTTTGTTCTCTCGTTGAGATTTTAAGAGGCTTTTAGACAGACGGTTGTAAGCAGTCGCAAGTGTGTGAGCCAGCCTTCATTAAGCACAGTAGAGCTCATCTCCTTTGTGATAAGACCGGCTAAAGCAGAAGGTTTGATTCTAATTCAAACAGATTTTGTTTTTTTAGAAAAAGGGGGTGATAGCTAGACGAGGGGATAATCATCGTGGTAGGCTGGCTAATTAACTCTTTAATTAATGGTTTTAGGGGTTATGTGGCAATTCCGGTATTGACAGCTATTGCTACCAGAGGTCAGACAAATTGAAAGAATTTACGACAATGTAATAGCGTACTGAGATATTGATACATTTTCACATTTTTTTAGCCCAGTTTAAAGGAGCTGTTCAACGATTTTAACGTTGAAAGAATTTGCATCTTCTACTTTTGACATTGTTTATCTTGTCACAAAGGACAAAAAAACACATCTCCTTCCTTCGAAATGTTGCGATTCCGCCGCATAATCGTGAGGCAAAATTAGAATATTTCCCGACCTGCAGTCGCGAGCTGGCGGCGTCAATGGGGGACTTGTAAAAAGATAGGAAGTTGTGCAAATACCTGCTCGATCAAAGGTAATTTTTGTATAAATCTTGTCGCTCCAACATAAATATAAATGCGTCAAAAACCTGGTATCATCGACAAGTTTTATTATACGGGGTTTTAGTGGCGCCATCTATCCGAGGTCAACAAAACCGTCAGCTCTATCTGCTACCGCGAACAGCCGCCAGAAGCCGGAAGGGGACGGGGGCAGAGCCGGACGGGATGGCTGGACCCGGATGAGACTTTCCTCCTTTCACCATGTTTATCGCAGTGCTCAAGCACGTGGTCACGTGGTCGCGAGCGGGTGAGTTCTCGCTGCTCACTGATGGCTCTAGAGAAAGAGCTTCACTGAAACCCCACGCGTCCCTCATTGACATCACAGCGCACGTGACTCGGAAGATGGTGAAGGAGTTGAGAGGTGCCGAAAACCTCAATCTTTGTCCATTTTTAAAATAAAAATAGGACATGCAGGCAAAAGCGTTTTTTTTGTTCTTTACTTCAGAAAGGTCAAGACACCTACTCCCAAATTATTTAAGCAAAGCACTGAAATTGTTGCACAGCTCCTTTAAGAATTGTGTGCAAAAAGAGCACCAAAAGCCCTGTCCACAATGGCAGCTGGAAGGGTGATGCAGTCATTTCAATCGTGTTGTCACTATCTCGGCAGCATGCCCTTGATGAGTGCGCCAATGACACGAGTGACGACACAACTGAAATGACTATGTCACTCTTCTAAGCGTCATTGCTCATACTGACGCACGCAACGTTTTAAATTGAGCCAAAAACGTAAATATTGATCAATTAATATCTCAAAGTTCACAACAAAATAGGTTTCGCGAAGCTAAAAATTGTAAACTTTTGTGGCATCAAAGAATTTAACACTAGTAGACATATGCAAAATGCTCTGGTGCAAATGCCTACATGAAGATTCTTTTTTTTTTCTTTCCGTGTAATTAACAGGTATTTGGTGCCTCAATGATGAAACCAGTGTTTATTTTTTGTGCCCCTATGATGGGTCAAGAATTTATTGTGATTTAAGAAATTATTTCTTGAATATGACATTATGTTCAATGATTGTGGAATTTAATATCTGATGTCCTATGTTTCTTAACGATGAAAAAATGTGATGACCACCTTTCGTTGAGCATATTTAAATTTTTTTAGACAAGTGTGTATATTTATTAGGCATGAATGTGCCAAGTGTATGTTGTTTTTTCTCCTGTGTGTATTTTTTTCTATAATCGTGTATTTACTGCATACTACAGGGGGTAGAGGCCTCAGTTGGGTAGAAATGCAATTTGTTTCTACCTCCCTACTGGGCATGACCCAAAAATTCCAATTTTACAAAAAAAAAACAAAAAAAAACTTGTATTTAAAAATTTTTTTTAGTTGGGCTGGCCTCTATGTAATTCCAACCAAGACTGCAATCTCAACATGACCCCTAAAACCAATAATTAAAAAGTTAGGTAACAGATTTTAGTTGATTGGCCAACTTACCATGAAGATTATCCCCATATGCAATGTCTGCTATGCCCGATAAATACATGATGAAGACGGTACTCGTCTAACTCTCACCCCTTTTAGAAAAATTCTGTTTTAACTAACTAAAGTCAAACCCCTTTATATACTTTGATGGGTACTAACATTTCCCCAACAGCAGCTTATTTTGGCTTCCACAACAGGAAAGAAGTATTTTGTGGACAAGCTCACTAACGGGAAGGATCACCACTGCTTCCACTATCTGCAATCCACCCTTTTCCGGATTTCCGGTTTGAGGGTTTTTTTAGTGTGAAAATGCATGGGTATGGCAGGACCGGGCAGGAGTGGGCAGGAATATCCCCTCGAGTAAGCATGCTAAATCCTGTTAGCTCTAGTTAGCTTTACTCTGCTACGGCAGAGTCCTTCAATACGCTACTGGTCACAAAACTTCTTTGTAACACCATGGGAGAGCTTGGTACACGACCATGCGCGGCGCTAGAGTCAACAAGGGGGCTAAGAGCCGCCAATCTAGCCAGCACACTTGGGAGTCTGGCAACCAGAAAGTGCTATAGAAATTCAAAACCCACTCTAAAAAAGCCATTAACAGACGGCGGTGACGCGGCATTGCACTGACAGCGTTTCTCATTAATGTAAGCATCTTCAGCTTTGTACACTGTCGACTGATCAAACTTCCTTTTCTGCAATGCTCTCCAGAATATCATTCTTCATTCCCCTCCTTGTCTCAAAATGAATTATCAATACTGCTATCGCCATCAAACTTCAGTGCCGCGAAATTGCCTGGCTCTTTTCGCTTGCAAAAACAACATTCTGCTTCAGAAGAAACAAAAAAGAACAACAACATATATTTATGTTTCTATGTTAGAGATCATAAAAAATTTTCCAGTGCTTGCGCACACTGACCGATTACAGCGTAAAAAGTATATTAGTGTATGAGAAATTGTTTTTTGAAAACTACTTGTAATTGTGAATTTAGGGTGGTTTACTGAGACTGGGGTGGCCAAACAAAGTGCCCCCTCCAGAACAGTGGCTCTCCTGGTGGCAGTTTTGACCCTGTAGCCAATCTTTGGCTTAAGTTTCGTGACCAGTACCGTATTGAAGGACTCTGGCTATGGTGACCTAGATTTGGCTCCAGAGACATCACTTTTGGGCCCCATTGTGGATTATCTATCGCCTCCAAGTTAGTACAAAAGAAGCTTCCTCCCTCCCTTTTCTTTCGCCGTCTTTTCTTTCCACGAGTTTCCACCAAGAAAATCCTTCGACAGGGGGCACCACTTTTGCCCGAAGAGGTGGATTGCTGGAAACAGTGGCACATCGTTCACCGTACGCAGATAGTAAGTAGAAAAACCGCCTCAAATGTAAGAGCCATATGAGGCTTGCATAGTGGTGTCTCAAGTCTTCTTGCTCCAACGTAACTTGCTTGTGCGTAGAAACTTTCTACAAAAAGCAAAAAACGTTAAGCAAGATTATACAACAAAAAAGATGGTCAAAACATTCCTCACTAGAAGCATGTAAATACTAGCTACTCGTACACTACAACTACAAGCCCATGCGTGATGGAGCAAAAACACATTTTTTATAATGTTTTTCTTCTGTAACTCAATCCACTTTGCAGGTTCGGTGCAGTTGTCTAACTGGTGTCAGAAGCAGCCAGGAGCCAGCAATGGGTGCAGACAGTGAAAATCTTTTTCAGTAAACTACTGCTGCAACCATGAATGAGAAGGGGTAGGGCATGCGGTCAACAACATTCGGCTGCAAAGTGCAAGGTCGGGGATATAGTGCTGCTGCTATGCAGATGCTACAAGGAAATTCTTTGTTAATGTCACATCGAGTGAACTGTGCAGATTGGATCTCAACGAACTCACCGATATCTGGAAGAACACCGGGTCGGTATATATGGAAAAATGAACACACAAAATCGGTCACCCAGACACCCAAGGTAACAACAAGGTCATAAAGCTGCCAAAGGCATCAATGGCACCAGCCTCGAGCCGAATTATGCTTTTAGGCTCACTGAAACTTCGATGTGCGAGGAAACAGCCACAGGGAAGAGCGAAGGATGTAGCGGTCACTTACCACGGCTTGGAGCTGATTGGCAGTGGCTGCCAAGCATCGTCGAGGCGTGTGTGTCGCCTGTAAATACCAAAAACAAACACAAATCTGAAAATAGTGCTGAGCTTTCACGACACAATGGGCATTGTTGTTTTACAACTGAAAATACATTATTTCATGCACAGTTCAGCTTTCATTTATATTTTAGCGTGCTAGATCACCACTTCTTAGCAGCTTGGGCGGAGCTATGGATCATTTAATCGAAAACGTGATCGTTAAGTAAACCATGGCAGTTTAGGGTATGAATGTAGACGTAGTTTATGAGACGCATTGAATTAAATTTCTACACAATGCGATGAAGACACGCGACATGTAACAGTGGTCAAGCGACCTGGATAGGAAGAGGGAGCAAACATCGTAACGCGCGAGACACATAAAGGAAATAAACAACGATCTAATGCGGCATAGCGTCTGAAACTGTGGACTTAAAGGTTCGTGTCATACGTGATTGCACAGCTTTGAACAGGTTTTCAACACGCCTCGGAAATTCATCATTTTCTTGATGTCCCCTACACGAGCAGCAGCACAGCAGAACGTCAAGGAGAAAGGTAATAGTGTGCCGTCATTACAGAGTGTTTCCAACTGTTTGAGAGGGGTCACGTGGTTATGCGACAAGGAGTGTAAAGCGTTTTATCATCTGCAAGTGCTTTCCACCTCGCCCCGCGACAAAGCAACACATTTTCACTTGCGACCAATCTGCGCAGCATGTAGCAAGAGGTGTCCTCAGGGCGTTATTCTAAATTGCAAATGTTGTTTTTGGTTTGAGTTGCTTTCTCTCTCAAATCCAGATAAAACAGCGACATAGGCGACGCCTAGCGCCTAGCCGAAGTCACTGTCTGCATTGTAAATTAATAAACCGACACCAATTGTAGTTATTAAATGTGTGCAGAATAAACCAGTTGATATAAAAATATAACACGCTTAAATTGTCATTAAAGCGATTTCACCACGTTCGGGGAAAGTAGTGTACACGCTGGCAACAAGTGCTTGATAAAGAACGATAAAGCATAAAGGTGCGAAGGTGCTGGGTGGCATCGGCACTTTGCGTCTCAAAATGCTCTATTTTTATTTATTAAGTTGGCTAGCGACAGTTATTCAAATATGTTTTATTATACTGGCCGTGGGTAAGTCACATCCATTCATCATTTAACGTTTTACTTGCAACGCTGACCGTGAAATCGGAGCCGGCGTTGCGTGTATTCGGAAAGCGTCGGTCGATGCAATCTTGAAACATAGCTCTGCAATGCGTAATTTCGGGTTTCTCTAATATTGTCGCGTGGATAATCCCAAATTTACCGTAGAAGTGCTCGCGATCCTTGTTCCTCACTCTTCAATCCAGTTGGAGCGTAATCGTTCGCATATGTGACGTGAAACCAGCGTTTGTTTACCTCACTGTTCGTTTCGTGCCCTGTGCTGTTTCAGCTGCCGGGCTTTACTACGTTGCGGAACTCGTGGAGGAGTTCACAGTAATGACTGGGAAAATAATTCGGATACTGATCCTGGTATGCCCCGCAGTTTTGCTCATTTACTTTGATACCTTCGTTGCCGGTGATGCTCAGTTGCTCTTTTGGGGTTTTGCTCCGCCTCGAGCGCGATCTTTCTGCCTTTAATAAATATGTTGACTTAAACAGCGCAAATAAGGTAAGGAAGGAGCGCTGACTCACAGCTCAGGTTTTTGTGAGTCTCATTAAACACCTTATTTGCGCTGTTTAAGTCAACATGTCTAACCAACTCGCCCAGCAACTCATTTTGGTACAGTTGCTTTGATAAATACTTGGTCGCACATGCGGCCAGAACCCGGCGAAAGCCAGCGAACGCGTGCTGGAGGCGGAGCATCTACTGGGCTCTTTTCCTGTCACCGACTTCAGTTCCTTCAGGGACTGTGTTAGCGTTCTTCACGTCTGATGTTTCGTGTGGTGATCTTGCAGCTTACACTTGCCGTGTACGCCGGACTGTTCGTCTTCGAAGACCTGCCACTGACAATGATCGGCTGTGGCGTACTTAGCCAAGTGATGCACTTGCTCGTGCTGCGCTCGTTCCCTTTCTTCAACTTGTACTCTGTACCTTTCTTATTAGCGTCAGGTGAGTGAATAGTGGAGCAAACATCGTGAAAATGAGACGTCGAAATGTTCTTCATTCTGCTTTTTCTTTGTGTTTGTATTCGCAGTGCTCGTCGTAGTGAACCACATCCTTGCATTCAGCTTTTTCTCTGGCAAGGTGTATGCTTTTAGCGAGGTAAGTGGATATGATGTCATCCATGTACTGTATTGCCACAAAATTAGCCTTCTCCGGCCTGCAACGTCGTAAAGATGTTTTTACGGGACGTGCACACCCAAGGGTTAAAAGTCAATAATTTCCATGAGTTGAGAAAAAGAGCCTTGAAGAGATAGTACAACGAAATTTCGGCGCTTATTTCTTGTTCTGTACGTCTTCAAGGGAGTAGTATCACATCCAACACACCAATCTCTCATTGAAAAGGAATTTTAAAATGAATTAAGTGATTAGCTAACGGCACCTGATGGATGTCGCTAAAGCCTCACTGGTGGCCCATGCGTGCAAGCATGTGCAGCTTGCGGGTGAGTGTAGCTTTGGCAAGCTTGTAATTGCTTGCACTTGCTGCACGAGCAGAGGCATGGCGGTGGCCGGATGCCCTGCTTGCAATCGTCTTGTCGACGTCGGCCTCACTGCAGCTTTGCTCATCCCGAGACAGGCTACGTCACGATTGTGCGGGATGTCGCGTGCTCTTCGCTGGCTGCTCTCTCAGCGCTTGCCAGAGTGGGCCATTTATAATGAAAATTACAGCTATCAGGCTCAAAACACAAAGATGCGATTCTCATTTACGGATATTGTGGATCATATTCAGCCTATTTCTAAACACAACGGGCATATTTCTAATTTTGTTGAAGTATCCCTTTGAAGAGCCACTGACAACCTCAACATCAATACGTCTTTTATGGTTTGAAACACTTCAAAAAATCTAATATAACCTTAAAAAAAAAAAAAATTGCATGTTTGTTAGTTTGTTAAAGTTCCTCCAAACTAGGGGGTGTGTGCATGCCAATCCTTGCTCCTGTTTTCAGTAATGTAGTTGGCGAAGGTGTCTTCCAGAAATTTAGAGATGTTGCGAGTTGAGTGTCAGCAACAATTGGTAATAACATTCAACAAATATGGTTTATTACAACAATTGTAGACACACTATGCCGCTGACTTGGAAATATGAAAACTCTGAGACGGAAGTGTTAGTGATGAGGCATGGCTGTCCGTCTCCTGGCTTGTTTTCTTATTTTCAACACTGCGGACGCTCGGTGACTGTGCCGAGGGCATTGAGAGGGATGAGGATGTTGGGAAAGTTGGCGAAAGCTCGGATAAGTTGTTTTTTCAGTGTTGGATAACCTCTCGGGCTTCAAGAGAGCATTAGTGAAGATATCAAGAAGTTTTGGTTATCCTTGGCGTTGCTCTCAAAGTATGCTGACACATAAGTTTTCTCTTTACCTTTTTAAAAAGCGTTTCTTTAGTCCCACTAGGCAAACACTGCTAAAAAAAAAAAAAATCATATTAGAAAGTGTTGCTTTCTGCCTACAGAGAAAGGTCCCATGGCAAGCACACAGCAAAGTAGGCACTGATTAGCCAGTTGGCAGACGCGAGCGCTCGTGACTTCATGGTCAATGAGAGGGAAAGTGAGAAAGTTAAACGACACTTCCTGTTTGAAGTCATCTAAAAAGGCAAAGAGTGCAGCATTTCGCCATCTACGTCATAGATTCAAGCTGTAGTTTCAATACAGGCTTTAAGAAAATGTTTTTTCCCTCTATGAATAGTATGCAGTTCCCAAGCTTAAAATATTGAGGGCAAACCCTAGGAATCATTTTCAGTCATTTGCAAAAAAAAAAAGAAAAGGATTTTGGGGTGTCAGTGATTCTTTAAACTATACTTTGTTTCTGCTTAAGTCCAGATGCAGCCGATGCTACAAACGCAAGCATGTGATCCTGAACAGTGCTTGCACTGCACGAGCATGCTTGCTTTGCAGGGACGCTGAAAGCCCAGAGCTCGCGCGTGCAGCGTCGGCTGCGTCTGGTCTTAAAGGGGCACGGAAACAAAAATTGAAATATTCAAATTTCGTTCGGAAATGAGTCAAGCATGACGGATATTAACCGTAAATGATAATCGCACGTTTGTATTTTGAACGATTGGCTATATTTATCGTTCCAAACGGTGCACTCGAGCAAGCGCTCGAAGAAAAGCGGAACGGAGACCGTGATGCGTCATGGGATATCCGACGCAAACAAAAACAGAAAGGAAAAGATTCCCCGCGTTCGTGAAGTAGCAAGGCTGGCGTGATTATGAGCTTTGCTCTTGGTGGCGTTGTCAGCGTTGTGCTGGTGTCAATAGCGTCAACGCGTTACAACCGAGCCGTTCGAAGTGCCCGTTGGGTGACGAGCGTGTGGCTGGCCCAAGGAGCACGTGAGCTTCCACAGCACTGTCAGCTTAGGGCTGAATGGGGTGGGGAAAGCAACCTTTGTCCGAGTTTTGAGCGACTGGCTAATCTTCTAGGGGGAGAATGGCTGTATCCGGGTGCATAAGCGAGGGTCCGAAAAGAGGGGAGTCCCTCCTTTTCGTCTTCTTGGACTGTTTGGTTCAATGCGCGATTTGTGAGTTGAGGAGGAAAGTTATGAAGGAAAATGTTGAAATGCCAAAGAGCGGCGCTGCTCCGAAGGTTCCCCAACGTTGCTAGATTACCTCCCAAATAGGCTCCGCATGCATCCACCAGGTGCAGATTGAAAGATCGTTTAATTAGCTTTAAAATTAGTTTGCTTGTGCCTTTCAATGCAAGACTGGTGTTCTTTAGGTTATAATGCAACATGCAACATATTAAAGCTAAAAAATAAGCGCTGGAATTTCGTTTCCCTACCCCTCTAAGCTGAAATGAAGTATAGGCAGTGTTGGGTAAAGTACATCTAAAAATACTTGAAGTAAAGTACAAAGTAAATAAGAGGTCATGTACTTCAAGTAAAGTAGTAAGTACACTGGGTGCAATGGACTTCAAGTAAAATACCATAAATACAATGTACTTTTAAAGGGGTACTGCACCGAAACGTAAAATATACCTCTCACGTTTAGAAATAAGTTAAACATTATCAACCCTATCTGCTAATGACAGTCGCACACTTGTATTTCAAACGGATGGCTTTATTGTTCGTTTTAAATGTTCGATTCTGGCGAGTGCTTCAAAATCAGCCATTGAAGAGCGGAGTGCACCTCAAGATATCCGTCCTGCCCGTGACGTCATAGGGCCAAGCATATCGTAGTTATGAGCGTTGATTTTGGTGGCGTCAGTGCGTTACACCTTGGTTAGTCAGAATGCCCAAGGGCTGTAACATATCACCGGGAGATTGCGGAGCCGTGCGGAGTCGTGTTTGCTATGACAACACATAGTGCGTTGTCTGCTCCGCGACTTAACCTATATGACGACATTGGCAAGGTTGGTTTCGGTGCAAGCTCGCTGCTCTTTGAACGGGCGGCCTCGTCGCAAGGCATCTAGGTATCTCCGTTATCTCGCACGAGGCGAGATGCAAGCAGATTTCCGACCTCATGTTGTCTAAGGCGACGACAGAATAATGAGTGACATTGGTAGGACCAGGCAATTGCAGCTTACCTGATTTACCACAGACTGATCACAACGACCAGACTCGGCTTTGAGGGTGCCATACCAGTTGGCATCCTTCATTTATTAAAGTGAGCATGGAAGCAGGCCGAGTCCAGTGAGGCAGCACGGCGGTGGCATCTCTCGAGTATTTCACGCAGCGTATTGCATCGATAGTGTTGTGACCACAGCATTGTCACGCCACCGCGAAGGAACGCGTACACCACAACGAGTTTGCAACATTCCTTGTCACAAGGGCGAACCCTAAATGAACAAAGGGAGGGCATTCGAGGAAGCTTGCGCTGGTCTCGAGCAGGACACGATTTTCCAAGCAAAGGCACAGATCACAGGGAATACGACTGTACAATTCTCACATCATCACACAAAAACTACCTCGAAAAACGCTAGCATCGCCACGATTTTGCAACGCGGCTAGTCTCAATGGTGAACACTAAACGAATAAAGAGAAGCGATTGGCACCGCTTTCGCCGGTCTCGTCCAACGAGGCTTACACGATCGTCCAGGCGGGGGCACTTAGCCCGTCTATGGCGACTAAGTTGGAGGGCGAGACGACCGCTGAATTCTCACATCGTTGCACAGAAACTACCCCGCACAAAAGCGGATACCGGCAAGCTCTGCGACGTAGACCCGGCGAGAACGACATTGAAAGCATCGCGCGCCTTGTTGAGAAAGATAGTTCATTAGCCCCTGACGTCAGTGACGTCAGAGAATGAGTGGAAGTGATTGGCTGGTGGAGTGAATATAAGGTGGCCAACTGTGCTTTGGCTTTCTTCACCAAACCTTCGGTAATACGTTCTGGCCTAGGTAGTCTGTACTAGTGTGCGTACTTCCCATATAGTGGCACTGCCGTTGGAGGCTGATGCTGTCACGAGATTCCATTGAAGCTTCATAACCAACAACAAGGTGGTTTTTAGTTATCGTTGAATGCAGTTTCTTGCGTTTTTCAACAAAATATTGATGCTTCTTAGGTTCTATGTCATGTTGAAGGAAAGAAATGAGCTCCACAATTTCATTTTTGTCCCTTTAACTATTCTTCAGGTGAATGCCAAAAGAATGCTTAGACTCAAACCCTTAGACACGCTTCGACTCAAACATTATAAAAGACGCTTGAGACCACCCAACTAGAGCCCACAAAGGAGGAGGGCAACCCTCAACAGGGCAGTCTACAAAAGGGCACAATGAGGCCAAAATTTTGGTGACATAAACACAAGGTCAAAATAACCAGCACTGGCAGAAGAAACTCATCATCTCGATTACTAAGAGACCTTAGGAAACCTATGCCGACAATCAACCCAAAACAACAGCAGTAAAAAAAAAAAAAAGAAGAAAGGAGTCTGCTAAACGGTTACGTAAAATTTTTTGTTGAAAGAAAACTGCCACTTATATGAAAATATCCAAAATACCAATATTTTTCGGTTTTAACCGATTATTTATTTTGGACACTGGCGGATATTTATCGGTGTTTTTCGGTTAAAACCAGAAAGTATACAACCTACTTATAAGGCACCTTTTTGTATCGGTCTTATACTGCCGTTACTTTACTCGGAGAAATGACCTAATAACGTCTCGAAAGACAATAACTTGTTTTCACGACGATGACAATATGCTTATTTTTTTCGTAGTGGTTGGTGAATTTTTTACTCGACCTCAGAAGTTGTGCATGGTACTGGCAAAGCCAAGGGCATGAGCATGTGGTCCTTGAGCTTATATTTGCTGAACAGAACCCAAATCAGTGCGCTCGTCCCCATGCATTTTGTGAACTCTGCGAACCTTCATCAACCCCCCCCCCCCCCCCGACTTCATAATTTGGCATCGCTTGCACTGGCTTGCACCCAAAGGGTTACAAACTTAGCAATACGTCGTCTGCTCGCATTTTTGCTGAGAGTAGAATATCCCTCCCAGTATTTCTGCAGAGTTGCCAAAGCATCATTTTGTGGTAAATTTGGGAATTTACCTCCAAAAGCACCCCTTTGGAAGTGGTGCAGTTGGGTGCGAGGAAGGTTGTATGTTTTGAGAGTGCTGAGGCAAGCTGTGCCGTCTTTGATCCTTCAGGTGCTTGCATACTTCACCATCTGCTTGTGGCTGGTTCCATTTGCATTTGTGGTCTCCTTAAACGCCAACGACAGTGTGCTTCCCACCCTTGCGGAGAAGCGGCCACTGTTGAATGGTAGGTGCTGCTTCCCATTCTCTCGGGAAGGGGGGCAAGGCTACTCTCTGCGGATGTGTGATACTTAGTAGTGCTACATGTTCACCGGCTACTCTCATTTGCACCTCAAAAACAATAAAAAAAATGAAACAAATTGGATTTTATGGAACATTGCTAATTTATCTCTTTATGTCGTGAGTTAAAACACCTGTATGTGCAGTTAACCTAGTTTATTTCTTATTGCATTAAAATATACATGTTTCAAGTACCAAATGCACTGTTTTCTTCTTTGACAGCCAAATATTGCGACCACTTTCACGGCAATCAAACTACTGTAAAGTACCGTGGAAGCGCCCACTTTGTTCAAGCGCCCACTTCTTTCCCCCAAGCGCCCACTATTCCCATTTCCCAAACTTGGGATTTCTGCAAAGTCTATGTTAAGCTTCCGATTTGACCGGACAATTGCCCACGTCTAAGTTAACCCAGCTCAACGAGCGCTCACGGCTGCCGCACTCCGTATCAACGACTTGAAAGGGCGCCACTAAAGCATCTTCTGGATAGGCTGTATGAACCGGGCAGCCAGGGTGGCTCGCATTGCATTTGCTGCCGCGATTAAACACTAATTCGGCATGACAGTTCATTGGCCACAAACGACAGCAAATACAGGGTAAAGATCAGTTCAGAATGGGAGCCTCTTCGCACTGCCATACCGCCAAACGGCGAAACCGCAAGCCAAAGCTGCTCGCCGAAGTCCTTCGGAACGCTCGGAATTGGTCGGATCTTCCAGTCCATACGACCGCAGCGCCGCCGCATACATCCGGGACCTTTCTACGCTCGCCGCTCGTCGGTGCCTGATCCCACTACACCTTTCTAGTATGCGCCGCCTTTTCCGCCGCTTGGTGGCGGGGATGTCGACGGGTCATTTCTTGTTTCCGTACTTTCTAAACTGCATTTGTTTCTTTTCTGATCTAAAATACTGAACAAAAACTACTTTCATAAACAATTGAAACGGTTCCGGCCACTTGTATTTTGTATTTCGACTAAAAAGAAGCTTTTAGCGGCTCTGACCAGTAGTAAGGCCAGGACCGAAGACCTCACATATCGCGTGCTTTCGGCACCGCGGGTCGCCCCGTAGGTGGAGGAGGTGTCCGCGTCGTCCGGTTAAAATATGACGCACTGATATTTAGTTACTCTCTCCGTGCCCGCTGGCTTGCCCGAACCCCAAGAGACGTGGAAATCGCAAAAAAGGTGGACTCTTAAATATGATTGCAGGGCCCCTTTAAGGGGGCCATGAAACAATTTTTCTGCTTTCGCTAAATACTAGTTAGCCATACGCTAATAACCGAATAAACTTGCCTTAGCTTTTCTTTCTAGGCAGTGGCAGTAGCCCAAAAAATTTGAAAAATATGAGCATCGTTCATCTCCTCAATTTGGAGCCAGAACAAGCAATGTGTGGCCTGGTGCCTATCCCATGCCACCAACGTTTTAAACCCACGTGCGGGGTTTGGCGAAGTAGAAAATGCGTGCTGAGCTCCAGGGCATCGTTAGAGTTTGCCTATTCTCATCACCGCAGTTGTTGGACACAAGCCACTACCCAAGTGTCCGCCGAGGCCTCGATTGTTACGAGCCGAAGTCGAGTGCTCATGCAGTTCTCGTGTTCAATCCATGAGCTGGATGCTTGACTTTCATCAGGCGGGGAGGTTTCGATCCCACAATTACGTCATCAAGCTTTGCAAAGGCAAGACTGAAAAAAATAGCACTCGCAATTTCGCCGTGACAAAGAAGCTTCTTTGCTCAGTGGCGGTCTGTGCGAGTATACTTGGGCCAGACTAGGACCAGTACGCCCCTGCAAAGTCATGAACATTCCAGCCCGATATCGTTTCATGACCCCTTGAATATACAACGCTGTCAAAGCTACTGGCTCAAATGCGTGGCTTGATCTATGGCTTCGTTTGTGTGAGAACACAGGCAAATGATTAACAAGGTCAAGCCCCATGCTCGGACCAGCAGCTTTGACAGCATTGTTTGTATATTAAGTATGAAACAGAGTATTGAAAGAAATAGTGCTCACACAAGTGATAGCTGTCCTGAAAACAGTTGTTTAAAATTGCATGTTTATTCACAAAGAAGCTTGCATCGCCATGAGGCATTTTAGCAGAAGGTGGGTTTTACAAAGCCCTCATGAAACATCACTGGAATATACAGTTGTTTTTTTAAACTTAAAGGGCAACTCGCTTCATTTTTGGTTTTGAAAACACAATGCCGTCCTCTTAAGGGGAGGCACGGCCTACAGGGGTCTGCTTTTTAAATACTTTGCCGATTGCAATTAAACTTTTACCATATGTTAGTTATGCAAACTTGGGAGGGCATGCAAAATTTCAACCAACAAGGAAGATTTTGTGCCAAGTTACGGTGAAATTTGTCATAAAAAGAAGATTGATGCAACACCAATGAAAAAAATCTATCATTCACAAAAAAAAGAAAAATTACAACTTTTTTTGCATATATGTAATGTTCAATAAGTGATGAACAAAGTAAGGTATGTAGCAATATTTAATATAGCAAGCCTCAGCATGAAAACGGGAATTTTAAAAGTGGCTTCATTTTTCTCTCATATGACTTTTTCTAAAATCAACTTTTTCTTGGTGAACAACTGAAAATTATTAAAAACAAAGTACCTTACTAAATTCTCCAGTAAATTTCACTCCAGAAAAACAACACTTCAGAAGTCTCAGTTCAAACTCTAAAAAATGATAGTTTTTCAAAAATGGAAAAGTGTTCAAAATGGCAAACTGAGAAAAATGTGTTTGAAAGTTCAAACAGTGTTCGGCTGAAAACAGTGCTTACTATATCATCTAAAACGCTCCAGGACCATAGGTCCTGGAGCGTTTTAGATGATATCGAACGTGTGCACGAAATGCACACGTCCAAAAGTTCGTCGTCTCCGGACTTCTCTGCTTTATGTACGGACTGCGCCGCGCTCTGCATCACTTTGCTGGCGGCCTTCGTAGCTGCGTCGTGCACTTTTGATGCTATCTTCTGGGAAGACTTCAGGCACATCGGTGGAGGTACATTCATGCCAGAAAAGACGTTTGGCAACTTGGTGAAACCAATGCCGCAGTCGCGCGCGGCTAGTCTGATACGCGCGGAAAGTTCATTTTGGCGAGTGTCGCCGATGTTCGACGAGTGCGGTGCGCTCGCCACCTCTCCACACGACGGGCACTCGACGATAAACCCGAGGAGCGCACCTTTGCCACTTTCCTTTAGCTCCAGGCAAGACCCGGCACACTCTGGGCACAGCAGAGCTCCTACCAAAGCCTTGGCACAAGAAACTTCGAGCAAGCGGTAGCCTTTGAGTTCGCCGCTGTCACGGCTGTCACCTAGGCCTAGCGGCTCTCCGGAGCACTCATCCCGTCGTAGCATTTCCATCTTGCGCTCAATCGCGGTCAGCTCATCTTCCTTTGGGGTGTCAGGAGTTGGAAGCGGCGACAGAAGCCTCGATTGTCCCGCGCAGTCCGAGTCTTCAGGCGGCGATGGGCCAGGAGACGGTGACGGGCTTGAAGACGGCATTGTTCCGACGACTCCGAGACGGCGGTGCAGCGATTTTGCGAGGTCGACCTCCTTCAATGCCTCTCGGTTTTCCACGCTTACGCTTCCGAGCACCAAACGTAAACGACTTCCTGCCATTCACCGCCGGCATCGTATCGATAAACTTGAAAACCGTAAAGTAAGCAAGGGCGCGCTACGCTGGTAGAAAACGAAACAACTGAACTCGGCAGGCGATCACGCGCGCGAGCGAGTGTCTTTTTAGTCACGTGGCTTGTCCGAGCGAATCGGAGCTCCATATGCGTCGAGCTGCCCAATAGGAGCGCGTACAGCGTTTCATAGCTCTTTCCGAAGGATGTTTTCGCGGGGGTTCTCTCGCCTGAATGGACAGCGTTGAACAATAAGCCGGGGCGTAAACAAAGAGAAAGAACTGCTCTTTCCAACGAGGGGTCCCACGCCACACTAGGCCTAGCCAACGAGCGGCTAGCGCGCTTTGAAATCGGCAAACGCGCGGGTGTGCTCGCGTTTCTGGCCAGCGCGCGCGGCCGCCGACGTATCGAAAATAATTTATTCCGGAGTAAATACTTTACGCACGAGAATAAAAGTTTGTGAGAGCATTCTTTATGAGTTGTAGATGATGATAAAACCGATTTTCAAAAACGCGTTTTTTCGAAAAACTTGCGATTTCTAGGCCGTGCCTCCTCTTAAGTATCGCCTAGGAAGACCACACGTCAAATATTACGACGCAGTTCTGTCTAAATGTTTCTTAAATGTTCCGGCAAACTTTGCAACTCGCCAAGTTGCCGAAATCGGCTGACTCGAGCGGGCGAATTCAGGCGCAACCAACAGCGCAGTCAAGGCTACGGCATGGGCGGAGCCAACATTGAGCTAAACGTCATCTTCATTGCCCCTATTTGCTTGTTTTTACTTCTCCGGGCAAGCGTAGCGGTGACGTCAGCAACGTTTCCCCTCGGCGCTCAGCGGTGTCCACGTGATTTTTCGCAATGCGCCTGCGCAGCGCACTTCTGGGAGCCGTCCGGCCGCCCGCCGCTACCGCCGTCTTCTGCGTCGCAACCGCCGTCGTCATCTCACCGTTTGTCATTATTGCCTCTCGGAGTTTCGTCCACACTACGGACACCACGTGTGCAGATTTATGCCGCAGTTGTGCAGACGTCGTCGAATGTCGTAGACACTAAAACGTGGCGAAGAGTGCCGTGCAGACGACACTCGCGCCTGCCACACGCCCGCCCAAATCCCGCCGCCCGTCTTGGGGCCGAGGATCACGTGACATCTCGTACCACGTGATGGCCATGTACTTGGCGGCCCGAGGCCAATGTTGCCGGACGGAGCCGAAGTTTCGGTTTCGATTTCTGCTCGTGTTTAAAATTCGATTTAAAAATAAATATTCCACTTTTCGCGAAGGAAACGACGTAGTGTCTTTTACTAGGGCTTTTTAATTTGAAATCACTCATTATCCCGAAATCTACGGAATCGAGCGGAGTTGCCCTTTAACAGATTTGTTTAAAAAAGCCGGGAAAGGCACATTCATGCGGTTTGTGCAGGTGAGCTATACGGCCAGGGGGACAGAGTATAGGGGGCTAATCGTAACGATCAGTCTGCTAATTAATTAAAATTAATTAATAATTTTCTTAATTAATGAAAATAGACATATGGTTCCAGTTAGGAATTTGCTGAGCGTCATCGAAAACCACTAAATCAACTTTTTTAGAAGGATATACAGTCGAATCTTGTTAATTCGAATTCGAGGGGGACCGAACGTTTGTTTGAATAAAGCAGTGTTTGAATTACCGGGAGTTTTCTCCCATAGAGACGCACAGGATGGGACCTGCATGTTAGTTTGAATTATCCGCAAGTTTGAATGAAAAGAGTTTGAATTAACGAGATTCAACTGTGCCGCAGGGGCAGTATATTATGGCGTTCGGTAAAAATGCTCAATTTGGACGTGTTTCGAGGTTTCGATTTCTTATCGAAGCGCATCTCTGCGCCCGCAGTCCTGCTCCCCAGTGGCTGAGACGCGCAGCACATGTGCGCTGAACTTTCCTCCATGCTATGAGGGAGGCGAGGAGTGGCTTTGCACCGCGACCACCAGGGGGCAGGATTGCGGGTGCAGAGGATTGGAGGATAGACTAGAGAAGAGTGGGCTTGGATTCGACCTTTCGTACAGTAAGCTAGGCCAAAAAATTCAGCAATCTTTACCGGGATTGATGTATGCGGATGATATCGTACTAATGGCTAACAATAGGATAGATTTGCAGGAATTAATGAGCATCTGTGGTAGGGAAGGGGAGGAATTAGGTTTAGAATTCAGTAGTGAAAAATCAGCAGTCATGATTTTTAACAATGATGAAGTTGAGAACCTGAAGATACAGAATATTACAGTGGAGAGAGCTAGTAAATACAAGTATCTAGGAGTATGGATATGTGATGGTGCAGAATATCTCAGTGAGCATGAAAAGTATATAATAGGTAAGGGCAACAGAAATGCAGCTGTAATGAAAAATAGAGCACTTTGGAATTACAACAGGTATGAGGTGGTGAGAGAGATTTGGAAAGGGGTCATGGTGCCTGGCTTGACTTTTGGAAACGCAGTGCTATGCATGAAATCTGAAGTGCATGCGAGACTAGAAATAAAACAGCGCGGAGTAGGTAGGCTGGCTTTGGGGGCACATTGCAAAACGCCAAACCAGGGAGTGCAAGGAGACATGGGATGGGCGTCATTTGAGGGCAGGGAAGCTGTGAGCAAGATAGAATTTGAGGATCGGTTGAGGCAAATGGATGGGGAGCAATGGGCACGAAAGGTTTTCAGCTTTTTATACATGAGGAGTATAGACACAAAGTGGAGACAGTGCACTAGGAAATTAAGAGAAAAGTTTTTAGGCTATAGTGGGGTTACGGAAGAGCAGGTCTCAGTTAAGAAGAAAGTTAAGGCCACAGAAAGAGATTGGTGGCTAGAGGGAATGCAGACAAAGACGGCTCTGGAAAGCTATAGATTAAACAAAACAGTTATTGCCAAAGAAAGCATTTATGACAATTCTAGGGGAAGCTCATTGTTGTTTGAGGCAAGAACAGGTGTTTTGCGAACCAGAACATACAGAGCGAAGTACCAGGAAATGGATACAGTGTGCGCTGCTTGTGGAGAGGTGGACGAGACGGCTGAGCACTTGATACTCTACTGTAAAGGGCTTCACCCTATGCCTACCGAAGACAACATAGATTTAATAAAGTCATTGGGTTTTAGAGACAGTGAAGGAAAAGTGGATTTCAAGACAGTAGAGATTACCAAGCAAAGATTAAGTGAATGGTGGCAGAAAGCACGAGAAAACTAGGTATTTTCTTATTAACTGATGGCAAGGGGTTTTATAGCCTCACTTTCTTTTCAGTGCGGAGTGAATATAGTTTTCACATTTAAATATTCTAAGCTTAAATGGTAAGACAAAATGGCTAGGTGGCGTAAGCTGCCGCCCGATCCAAAGGGCTCAGCCGTAATTCATCCATCCATCCAGATGCGCTTCGATAAGGAAGGGAAATCTAGAAACGCGTCCAAAGTGAGCGCTTTTTAGAACGCCGTAAAATGCTGCCCCTGCATTATATCCTTCTAAAAAGAGTTGATTTCGTGGTTTTCGATGACGCTGAGTAAGTTTCTAATTGGAACCATATGTATTTTTTCATTAACTAAGAGTTAATTAACAAAATTTAATAATTAGCCGACTGATTGTTATGATTAGCCCCCTATACTATGTACCCCTGGCGGTATAACTCACCTGCACAAACCGCATTACCGTAGAATACCGCGCATCCGCCCATACCACATTAAGCACCCATCCCCAAATTTGTAAGATCTGAGAAGATATGCACAGTACATTTAAATGTAAAATTGATGACTGAACAAGCACCCATCCCCCATTTTTTCGCGATTATCTCTAAATCTTGAATGGGCGCTTGCCTGGTATTTCACGGTAGTGTAACTTTCACGGCTTTTTTAAACAAATCTGTTAAGTTTAAAACAAAACACCCTGCATATATATATATTAATCTAATGTACAAAGAAATATATTCATAAAAACAACACCGGAAAAAAAAAAAATTGTCGCCGATTTTTTTTTTTTTTTACTTCAATACTTCAGACTTGTTCGATATTTTGGGCCTAAAGGAGGAACCGTGACTTACCTTATAGAAATAGTGCATATTCCCGACCAATGTTTCGGATAGCTTGAAGTCCGAAAGTTTGATTATTCGGACAAAATCGTCGTGAGCAATCAGCGGGAAACCCCACCGAGAAGTGGCCATTTTGAATTCTGTTGGCTGCAAATGGATTGACTTGGTTTGGCAGCGCTACTTGAGTACTTCTGAGTCCTACCGCTAGGTGACGCTATGCTAGCCCTTTTTTTCCATTTAGCTGCATGCCATCATCATCATCATTATCATTTTGCTTTGTTTCCTTCCATCCCTTTGCGCCTCTGCCACCTCCGCCCTACTTTCGCGTCACCAGTCACCATTTTGCGCTCGGAGATTTGTGCCTTTCATCTCGTTCGGACAACGCTGGCTTGGACGTCATGGCCTCATTATGTTCTTCTACCGCCGCGATGTGTTGTTAAGAAGCGCAGAAAGAACTCGACCATAACGCTAGAAAAGAAGGCAGCGATTCTCAAGCTAACGGAAAGTTGCCGAACGCAAATGGAGGCGTAACCTAAAACAAGGCACGCAGGCGTAACCTGAAGAAAGGCACTATTTACGGCTTTTTTAAGCCCACTTGGAAGTAATAAAGGCAAGTTTTTCAATCTGCTGATTTTCCGGACTGCTTTATTATTCAAACGTTTTTTCGGTCCCTGCGAAGTCCGATTAATTAGTCGGCGACTGTAGTTGGTATAAAAAATTTCATTATCTATCAGACAAATGGAATATAAGAGGCACTGTCAATCACAGCTGCTGGAAAAATTAAAGCACCATCCATCAAATCAAACACAAGCCGAAGCACTATATTTAACACACTATTTTGAAAATTCGTCAAGAATACAACATTAAGTATCCAAAGCATAAAAAAACAACAACATGAAAGGGTGGAAAGTGTAATTGTTATCAAGATAATTTAAATTATATATGCTATTGTTATTAATGTGCATATTTGGTAGTGTTCAAATGTAAAAACTACAAATATATATGAAAAAAACTCAGATGTGGCAGAGAGATTCTGTGAAAAACTACATGAATGTAGAATACCCGAATTAGCAAATTGGCTGGAGTATATATTATACAAAAGCTGATACGACATGTCGACTATATAAAGAGAGAATAGCAGCATACACACCAAGGACAGTGCACTCTGAACATGTTTCTCTGAGGGGAAGTAGACCCGCATATACCTTCTCTCACAGCGCGTGATAAGTTAATAGGAGGGGTGTGCGAATAGCGGTTCGAATCGAATAGCGCAGTGTCATCTCTAGCATCAACAGCGCAAAGGGAGCCGGTTGCATCGGCTTTCCTTTGCACCGCAAAGGCTATGAATGACGTTGTGATATTCGCTTCAAACCACTATTCGCATACCCCTAGTTAATAGATAATGTCCATGGAAGGAGCTCGGCGATTTACAAAGCCAAAAAAGCTTGAACCTGCAGTGCAACTACGACACAATAACGTGACATATCCTGCTCAGAAATGCCGTGCAGATCTCATTTTTATTCCAAACAATTTTTTCTACTCCTTTGCAAACCAGTAATGGCTTGTAAGGCGGTAGATGAATAGGCCCTAAGTTGCAGGCCGTGCACACTCCAACTTAAAATAAATTTTCCTGCTTTCCTCGAACATGTAATTTTATATGCCATTATAAGAAAACAACAGCCGTTTTCTTTTAGAGCGCAGCTCTTATGCGCCTGTTTACGGCTTGAGCGGCATCGCCGTCGGCGTAGCCGTGAGGTCACATGACCCCGGTGACGTCATGTGACTCCCGCGAGGTCACATGACCCCGGTGACGTCACGTGACCCCCGAGAGGTCTTATGACTTGGGTGACGTCACGTGACCTTGGTGACGTCACATGACCCCCGTGACGTGAGGAGGAGGAGGAGGAGTATACCCTCCTCTCAGTACCCTTCCTCCCTCCTCCTCAAGAGCTGCGCTCTAATTCGAGCGCTACAGGGAGTTGTAAACAGCTTTCATTTTTTTTTTTAGAAAGAAAGAAAGGGCATAACTGTTTCCACCTCTATAAATAAATAAAGTTATTTCCATCCATCCATCCATTTAGAAAGAAGAATGTTCATTTTAGCCAATTGGTCAACTCGAGCAAATCAATGTCTATATGGTGTGCTTTGCAAACCTTTGAGGATTTACAAAGAAAGAAACCTTAATGTTAGTACTTCACATAAAACACTGTACAATTAAGCACAAAACAAATAGATACAAGTCAAGCTCATTCTCTGGCAAACCCCCATCAAAAGAGTTCACTGCCAAATTCTAAAGTAGTAAAAATCGTTCTACTAACTGCTATATTTCTTAAAAGTGCAGGTCACGGCAAGCTGTCCAAAAACATGTTGCAAGGAACAATCAGAAAAACTACTTACTTGGAGCCAGGCATGTAGCCAGGATTTTGTTTCGGGGGTGGCGCCTATGACAAAATGCTGTATGAGGGGAGGGGGAGAGGAGGTCCCAGCAAAATGGAAGATTTGGGGGGGGGGGCGGGCCCTATGAATTCCCGGCCCCATGCCCCCCCCCCCCCCCCGTGGCTACGTGCCTGCTTGGAGCGATGCGAACTCAGGAAACCCTTCGAGAGCCCAAATCCGACTCAACGATAGTTACGCGTGTCGTTACTCTTTCAACAATACATGAGTGAAAGAGCGAGGGCCCTCTGTCCACAAGCATGTCAAATACCGAGCCACATCCTGTTGACTTACAAAGTTGCAGAGCTGAAAATCGCCTTTGTCCCTGTTGCGGATTCGATTTCTTACGCGTGCAAACCCCTGTTGTAGGACGCTACTCTCTCTCCCACGGGAGAGTGGGGTCGGGAGAAAAAGGTGGGCGACTGACCAACACCTCTAGATAAGGAAGCCTAAGAGCTGAATCTTCTTGCGTCACCCAAAGGAGGCGACCGTAGGGTGCAGATTGTACAAGACTGCGGTGTCATTGGTCGGCTATACAAGACTGCGGCGTCATCGGTTCTCATTGATTAAACACAAGTTCTGGTCGAACGTTGGCGCAGCACTCGTGTCCAATCTCTCTGCCCTGTGAAGGCCTTTTTTAGTGACGCAGGAAAATTCAGCACTTAGGCTTTCTTATCTAAAACAAATATAAACTACCAAGCAAGCATTTTTATTTGTTACAGACACGCACACACCGAAAAATCCGAGGACACCTAAGCACTTCTTATGAGTTGTGAATGCAAATACATGAATGTCGTTCTTCCGCTCCCTTAGTTCGCGGCGTAGTGGCGTGGACGGCCACGTTTTGCTACTGCCGAGGTAGTGGCTGACGGCCGACTGTGCGCTCTCGTAAAGTGGCCGTGCCGCGCTGAGCTCAGCGTGCAACCTGTCTGGAGTTTGCCCGTGCGGGCTCTGCTCCCTCTTACCAGCGGCCGGGCCGCTGCATGCGCTGTGCCACCATGGAGAGGGCGTCTCTGGTGGCGTTTCTTGGAACTATGCCGTGCGAGAGCCCATGGGAGCCTCATTCCTTGAAACTATGACTCGCTACTGACGACAAGCTTCGCTCCATTGGCACAGGGGAAGTTGCTGCTTGGTGCGGCTTCAAAAGCTGATGTTGTCGGTTCGCTTCATGAGACGACTAATGCTTTCGCGTCAAAAATTTATTGGTTGGGGACCGCTGGGCTCCTTTTCGCGGGTGCGGGGCCCTGTTGCCAGCGTGGGGCCCGGCGCAGCCGTCTCAGTCGCCCAAGCTCAGCGCCGGCCCTGATTGTTATAAATGTCATCTAGACATTTTAGCCTAAAAGATCTCTGTTCACTAAGCAACTCCCAATGGAGGGCCTCTTTCATACTGGTGATGCTTGCTCTGAATGCATAATTATTTAAACAAACTTAGCACATTGATCTCAAATTTTTTCAAGTTTGTCTATTAAATATTTATGGAGGGGGTCCCAGACTACTGAGCATATTCGATGCATGGACAAATAAATTAAAAATACTAATTTTCCTTAATTTGGCTCGAAGCTTGTCTAAAGTTTTGTTGAATCAAGTTAAGCATGCAAATTGTCTTTAAGGACCTCGTTTCAACTTTACTCTTCCATATTAAGTCACTAGATAGTATACCATCCAAATACTTTGCATTTGAGCTAACTTTGTTTCATTATTAATCATATATGCAGCAGTAATAGGACTCTTTTTCTTAGTAAATCTTATGTGAATGCACTTTTTAACATTTAAAATCGTCCTCCATTTGGCACACTTGTCAGAAATTTTGTTGAGATTGCTCTGTAAAGTATTAATATCGGTGGAGTGATTACTTATTATAAAAATAATGCAATAATTTGCAAATAGTCTAATGTTTGATTTTCCATTAATTTTATCATTTATATGGAGCAGGAAAAGCAAAGAACCCAGAACAGAAACCTGGGGATCACTGGAAGTGACATTTAAATAATCAGATTTTTCCCCATTAAGTACAGTACTACAGTGCATTGCATGTGTCCTTAGCTAGCCCAAGCCCATACATTGTGATCAAGGGAGAGTGAGCTAAGTTTACGAAATAACAATTTATGTTCACAAGGTCGAATGCTTTCCTGAAATCCATTTCTATGAGACGACGGGGAGAACACTTAAGGACACGAGATATACGAGGCTAGGCTCAGAGCAGTTCAGGCAGACTGACTACCTCTCGAACATTGCTGGTTGCCTCCACTTCTTGATGAAACAAACTGTTCCTAGTATTTTTGATTTCAAAGCTGAGGAAAGGCCTCCGAGGAGTGAACCACGTGTCAAAGGCTGCTGGCGTCGACGAAGCAAACACTCTTTACTGCTGCTACCGAAGACGTGGTAAGGGATGCAATCGTCGATGTGGGCAGTCGGCAGCAATGGCACAGAACCAACTCAATCGCCGATGTAGTAAACTGCATCACCAACGAAGACACAACGAGTGAATCTGTTGCTGATGTGAACAGCGTCGCCAACGAAAATGCGACAATTAACTTAATCACCGATGTAAGAACGAACCAATTAAAAAAAGTAGCTGTTTCGGGCAAAGGTGCTTTCACGCAACTTTTCCTCACAAACTTGAATTGCACCGTTCATTTTGGTCGCTCGTCTTGCGGGCAACGAATTAGCTGTATACTTTATCCATAGTGTATGAACTTGGAATGTCAACCAAATTCCTGGTCCACGATAGCGAATCGAGACCAGCAGCTCTGGTGCTTGCGATTGCGGGGTTATACATCTTGTAGCGGTCGCGTGATCCGCCTTTCTTGTGCACCGCCTGTCCTAACAGTTTCGACGGTAAGGAAACTAATAATTGGGATTGTCGCCGCTGCAGCAGCACACAACTAATGCGGCCGCTGCAGAGGAAGACGAAAAAAGAACCGTTTTTAACTACCCAGGAGTCGGGCGTGTCTTGTCCTTATCTGTTAAATTTAGAACACAACCCCTACAATCTTAATGGCAGAGTATACATCGTGATGGCATAGTGGCCACTTGCACTTTTGAGCACCATTAAGGCAGTGTCACATGGTTACCAAGAGAAATTTTGGGAAGGGTCTGTTCCAATGCAAAGAAGTGGAATTGGTGAAAAGCCATTAACTGTTTATTCAGCTCAAAATCATTAGATAAGCAGTTATTGTAAATTACTTATGTTTTGTGGTGATTTCATTTTAATTTTTTAGAATTATACGGAAAGCGGGAAAAATGAATAATGCAGATATATCGCCCTCACATGAAGTCGAGCGATCAGTTTACTCCCAATTGACAAAACTTTTGTTTTTACATAATATTGCACGAAACAGCATTTTGCAAATTTACGAAATGTTAAGCCTACAATTTTAGCGTTGTTCATAGTATATTTGTGGAGCTTGTGAAATATATGATAAGCTGTGCACTTTTCGTCCTTTCAGATGACAATGACGTCGTGTCAAACTACTTCTCACAACGCAACAAGCGTTATGGTCTCCTGTTCTTCTTCAACAAGGCAAAAGAGTCCATCCTGCCTCAGCGCATCAAGAAAGTGTTTTAGGTGGTTTGCCAAATGGTGCAGCTTCATGGACGCTTGGGTGCCATCTTCGGAGGTGTTCCCTTCTTTATGTACATACACACACTTTGACTGCTAGTTTGTGTGACTGTGAGTGTGTGCATCCATTTTTATGCAAGGTTAAATTAAAACTTGCCTGCACGCTCTTGGTGTACTTCTTCTCTGGTACAAGCACAGTATGATTGTTTGCACTGGTAAACTAGATTTCATGGCCACTGAATTTTTTTGCGCATCTATGCTGGATGTTATCAAGGAGCAAGGAGGCACAGAACACAAAAGCGCCAAGAAGTTATCAGTCACTCCGGACTGAGCAAATCAGTGGCTCTGCAAGGGAAATTTTGTTGTATTTTTTTACTGATGTCCGCTTTAGAACAAGCTTAGTTTCAACGAGAAGTTTATACCACACATGCAGTTAACCATACTTCTCAGTGAATATATAAAAGTCTTGCTGTTGTGCATTTTATGATTTTTTTCTCCATGCAGTCATTACAATTTGAGGTGGAAATACATAATTTCTTGTTGTGCAGTTATCTTGAAATTTTGGTTTTAGCCTCCTAACGCAATGGTGGAACTGATGCGCCATTTGTGCCAAACTGCTCTAGAACGAATAACGTGCTACATGCTGCTCCAAAGGCCGTATTTGTGCACAATTCGCGCCATGTCTGCGCCAAAAGGGAGCTGTTCTCGAAAACTGAAAATGTCTGGCACGTGGCATTCTTGGCGATGCCACTGAAAATTAAGGAAGTAGTTTTTTTTGTGTTTTTTTGGATGTTTAAGTACTATGTGCAAAGAGTAGGGATGCGCGAATATTCGTATTATCAAATAGTAGTCTCAAATGATAAGCTATTTGATGTTTGCTTCCAGAATGAACTGCGATATTCATACTTCTCGAAGTGTTGATCTCGGCAGGTTAGCCCCTTGAGTGCGCTTCTCCTGAAGCACCGGTGCACTGCGGAGAGGCAATACCCGCAAAGCTGACTCCGCGATCTCGCGGCTCGCTTCGCCGCAGCGCCACCGTGCGCTGAGGCGAAAGACGCCTTCAAAGTATATGGCACAGCGTATCATTTACTTGCCATCCCAATGTAGGTATTGGACTGTCTGAGGTTACAGTCTATAAATATAGTTAGATTAAATTTAACAGAGCTCATAAGTGGGCAGTTAGAAGCTTGGGAACAAGCTTCGCGAGTTCAGCTGAATTTTCGTTTCAGCATGGTGTAACAGTAGGTAAAGGCGTGTAGAAAGCCACAGCAATTATTCACTTTGAATTTGCTTCAAACCCAAAATCTATTATTTTCACATGCCTAACATAGAGTTATTGGTTTATGTGCGAACGGTGCTCACGTCGATTGCAATGAATAGGTAATGCTAGTCGTGATCGGTTAGAGTAGGTATGTGCTCCGCTTAGCTGCTGTGTGAACGGTAGCAGCTTGAATACGACCGAGGGCAGCGTGAGACACATTCAATACAAAAGTGTTTGTTTGATGTCAAACTCGCAACCATTACGTCACCTTGATACAAACCCTACAAAGTAGCCCAAAACATCTTTTTACGTCAAACACAGACCGAAGACGCCATCGGTACTGCTAATAGGCCTATAGCTAAATTACCCAAGCATACCCAAGCATAAGAATGCAGGGATTCGTGTTCCACGCGCCACGTGTGCTAGCCTCAGCAGTAGTAACTTTTCTAAAGCAAATGCCTAAAACAAATTGCATTTTGTACTCTCGTTAGTCAACGTTTTATTTTGGTTATTTACTTCTAATCTTTTATACGGGGAAGGCGTGCGCATGTGGCACATGGAACACCGATCCCTGCATTCTTGATGCTGGGTAATTTAGCAATAGGTCCATAGGTTAATTGAGACGTCTGCCACATTACTGGCGTATGATTGTTCAATAGATAAATAAATATCTGTTGTCACCAGATGCCCTGTATGTATGACACTTTAAACAGTCTCCCGACACTCCAACAACTGCAGTTTTTTCCACAGGCTAACTTCTAAAGAGATTGTACAAATGTTTCTGACTTGAAAGCTCAAAATTGTGTACTCCAAAAGTGGGAAGCTCTGCTCCAAAACCCGTTGTTCCCTGCGACAAGAGCTGCTCCAAATTACCACTTGTCAGTTCCACCACTGCTAACGAATTAGGTCTATTAGTTATACATTTGTGGAGAACGTTTTTCTAATGTGCTTTTGGCTTCTCCCTACTTGATTGTACCATGATTAAACCGGTTCCTTACACACCAGATTCTTTAGATGGCTTTTCATCTCTAGTTTTGCAATTCGACTTAATATTTTGTAGGTCGGCAGCAGCTATGGCATAAGGTGTCTCAGTAGCTGAGACCCCATCTGACATTTGAACGAGGATCAGGAATGACAGCTAGCACCGAAATGAAAGCAGAAACCACAGCGTGGGATTTGTTTATCAGTGTTTACTCATCCCAGGTTAGCGCCTCTTCCGATGAGGAGCACCATGTCAGCATTGCAAAAGACTTGGTTTCAGCAATGCTAATGTGTGCGGGTGGCTCTGCACCTGGTTCCTCCTGTGGAGCTGGAATGATTGGTTCGTCTTTTTTGAAGCGTTTGATAACTGAAACAAAGAAGAAAAAGAAAAGCTTTGCGTGAGGCACCAGAGAGAAATTGTTTCCTTGACATGCACGTGTCTACTCACGCCACAGACAGAAAAAGGACCTTAAATTACAAAAGTAAAAGGGACTATGGGAGCTCTGCCTTAGTGCGAGTTTGTAAGTATACACAATGACACATTCATAATGTACAGTGCACCCTTAACGCCGCCACTGGGTTCCCAAACATTGAGCTCGTGTCGGCGACTTACTGTTAAATTTGTCACCAAAGCGTTCGGGGTGCCTTCTCAGAATGGGATAGAAATCGGGAACACAAACATTCTTCAGATAGATTAATCGGCCGCCGCAGGGGCTGTTAAAAACGGCAAATGCCGTGGCGGCGTTAAGTTTGAGGCGCACTGTACATGTATACGACAGTAACGGAAGTGCTGTGCCATTTGCTCGAAATTAAGCTATGAACGAAAGTCTGCTACATCTAGCTACAAAAAGTAATTTTTGCAAAGAATTGCGCCACACTTACGCCGAGATAAGCTTAAACAAAGCAAAAACAAATATTTTCTTATTGGTTGGCTCCAATAGTTAGAGAAGTAGGAGGAAAGGAAAGTGGTACAAATTCCTATTTTACAGCGTATCTACTCAACCTAAATTTCGTTTCATCTTAGGTCAGAGCACAGTCGAAGGCTCGAACACACATACTAAAAGCGTAAGTCACGGGACATACGCTGCACTTGATTTGGTTTAGCCGATGAAAGAACACATGCAGAAAGACGACCAATACCATGATTTTGCGGTTTGACGCTGTTTGATTGCTTTCATCGGTTCGTAGCGTCGGCTGCATGTACGCGATGTCGGAAGCTAAAAGTCACGAGCAGTTTTTAAAATTATTGTAGGATGGTGGCCACTGTGTTGAGACAGAACCAGGGTTTTCTACTTTCGATGGGATGACTTGATTATCACGACTGTCGCATGCCCCCGTGCCGTGGCTACAGTGTACCATGGCCAGAGTGTCGAACCGCA
>JAZHYW010014508.1:0-10422 GCA_037355805.1 Ixodes ricinus | reverse complement strand
TGTTAGTATTAAGTAAAAAACATTTAATCAGACAGCGTTACAAATCGTTCCGTATCGTCCGTGCTCGTGCGTCCCTATATTCCTCGTCCTCTTTCTTTTCCCCCGCTCGTGCTCGCGTCTCAACCACTTTTCTTTCTTTTCTTTTTCTTAGTCGCACTGCTAACAAGCCCCACTTTAAAGTTTGAATTGTCCTCAATTCAAGTCTGTATGTCACTTCAATTTGTTATATAGTCTCGGAGGTATGCTGGAGGCCTTCGTTCCCTTGGCATACGTGTTGATGTTGCATTCTGAGTTGCTGCGTCCAATCCATCTCCGCTGTGCGCTGAACCAGCTGGTTCTTCAACGCCTTCGGGAGATCCCTCTGGGAAGTTGAGCGTGTTTTGCAGCGCTTCTGTTTCCACTTGGTTTGCTAGCGCCTGTCCTATTGCAGTGTCTGATAGCTCGACTTGCTCGATATCTTTTGCGACAAATATTCGTAGCTGTTGTAAATTAGCTAGTCTTGAGTTGTATCTGCCCTTTATGGGGACGGCTCTTTCCAGCGACACAATATTGCTGACTTTGAATTCTGCGATTTCGTGTGATCCTTCAAATAAAGAGTGCAGGGTTCCACGCAGAGATGCTTTGATGCAGTATACGAAGTCACCGACGCTAAAACAAGGTGCCCTCTTGTCGGCTTCGTACCGGACTTTCGCCAGCGTCTGGCTATTTTCCGAATTGAGCTTTGCAGCACATCGAATTTTGGCAAGGTTGAGCAATCTTTCGGTTTCGGTAAAGTCATCATCAACGCTGCCAATGTTTAGTTCGCCTGGAAGTTTGGGATCACACCCGTGCATTAGCCAGAAAGGGCTGTATCGCGTTGAGCTCTGCCTCATGATATTAACGGCGGTTGTTGCATCTTGCAATGCGATAAGCCAATCGAGATGATTGTCCACAAGCTTTCGTAAGACTTGTTTGATTGTTCCCACCGTTCTTTCGATAAGACCATTTGTTTCCGGCCAATGTGGTGAAGATGTGGTGTGTGTCACACCGAGATGTAGATGAATTCTTTCCGTGTTTCGGTTCACAAACCCTCTTGCTTGGTCTGTTTTGATTATTTCTGGTACTACGATTCGCGTGCTTTGTCGTCCATTGCGGATCAGTTTTCGTACAAGGATCCCGTTGTCAGATTTGAAGAGACTGCTCTTCATGTTTCGTAGTAGATTAAGATGTTGGCATTCCGGATCAGACGTGTGGAAACTCCTGAGGTGGGAGCCCTGACTCAGCACAATCGCCAAGCACTTCAGTGTGCATCCAGCCGCCTCGTTGTTGATGAGGCCTTCCAGGGCTCTGTCCGGCATGTCAAGTCGTGACGTCGCGTCTGCTGCTCCATTGAGTTTTCCAGATCGGTGTACAAGATCGAATTCATATTCCGCTAAGTAGAGTGTCCACCTGGCGAATCTGCGGTTGATTGTACCCTGTTTCACGAGGTACGTAAGGCTCATGTTGTCCGTGACTACCGTGAATCGTGGTCCTCCCCAAACAAAAATGGCGAATTTTTCGATGAAGGTCCACTGAAGAGCCATACATTTGAGTGTGTTTGAATTGAGCTTCGGGTCGTGGTCATTGAAACTGCAGCTTGCATACTTGATTAATCGTTCTCCCTCTTCTTGAACCTGGACGAGTACCGTTCCCAGACCAGTTTGACTGGCATCGATATAAATTATTGTTGGGCATCCGTACCTGAAGTTTGCAATTATTGGAGGACTTGTCAAAGTTCTCGTCACGTCATTGACGATCTTGTCGTGAATTTCAGTCCAGATAAAATCGGTGTCACGAGCCAGCAAGGCACGTAGAGGGGACGTGATGGCAGAGATGGCAGAGAGGCAGAGAAGTAGTAGTAGAACGTTGACTTCCCCTTTGAGAAACTGGCAATCAGCAGGAGAGCATCTATACGGGCGAGATGTGACTTTTATATTTTCTCTTCGATCAATCGAGTGTTCAGAATGGGGCCATAGCCCTATTTTGTTCTCGCCATCGACAAAGGCTGAAGGATATGTCACTAGAATTTGACGAAGCTGGTTCTGTTGATCGACCGATGCATCTTGAGTCATTTCTTTGACGGCCACTTCGATGTGCTCGAGAAGTTCGGTGTCTGGGGCACTCGCTCGCGTTTCTAGCTTCACAAATCTATCACCGTGCTTCGTTTCACACACAGGAACTGTGCCAATAAAAGGTTCGCGTTGACAGAACGATGCAATGAGTGGTTCACCCGTTAGCCCATTTGATATGCTTTGGCTACAACGTTCAAGCGTGTTTCCTTGAGGCAGTTGAACTACCGTAACGTCATTGCTGGGGTGAAAGGTAACATCTACGTTGGCAAGTCGTCTCCAATCTGATCCAAGAAGGATGTCGACAGGAGCAGGTAGTTCCGTGACGAACACCTCGGGTAGCCAAACCTGAGTAGTGCCTACCGTGATCGTCAAAGCTGTGACTTTCTCGGGTCTTACTCGTGTTCCAAGAACGTTTATATCAGATTTATTAGAATGAACTGTGACGTTTGAGTTGGGCGGAATGGCTTCAGAGCGAATGATCGAGACGTTCGCGCCCGTGTCGATGCATACTTTCACAGTTGTGTCTGAGCCAATGGTGCCATGAACAATGGGTAGGTCCTCCCCGCTTGTATGTAGGAAGCAATGAACGTTTCTTGACATGGTGGTACGACTTCGGCGTTCGTCATCATCCTGTTCTAGACGTCTTGGAAGTGACGTCGTCGGACTGTGTGCGCTGCGTCTTTCTTCCGCCCGAAGAGTGGCGGGTGTCTTCGGTATACGACATTCTCTTGATATGTGTCCCGGCTTGCCACAATTGTAGCATTTCATTGTGTTATGTTGTTCGTTATCTTCGAAGCTTGCAGCTGTCTTTCGGTACAGCTCTTCATGTTCTTCATTTGCGCAGTTGCGCTTTGTGAGTGGACGTCGGCTATCCATGCACATTGCTCTGTCGATAAGTTCGAGCACCGACCTGCAATTGTTGGACGCCAGAGGATTCGCCCATTTGTCGTCGGCAATGCCATGCAAGATCAATGAGATTCTTTCCTCAGGCGCTAATTCATACGGCGACTTTTGTAGCATGGCATTCTTGGCGTAAATGTATTGCACAAGAGTTTCGCTGGGCAGGAGCTTCCGTTGGGCCTGATACTCGATGAAGTCTTGCATGGTCATCTTCCTCTTGAAGCGTTCGAGAAATGCTTGCTTCCACGTTTCCCAGTCATGGATCGATTTACCATATGCTGTCTGCCAGTCCTTAGCAGGTCCTCTGAGTCGAGTCAAAGCATTCAGCATGGTGAGAGATGACGTCCAATGTGCAAGAGAGGCGACGCGATCGACCTCTTCAAGCCAATGAGAAACGTTGGTCTCTATATCTCCGTTATAAATGGGTATGGCGGATGACGTGTCAATCGTAGAGTGGACTTCGAGGGGACGTGAGTTTGTCAATACGCACTCCACGATCCGTTGTTGAGTCCCTGCGATGATGGCGAGAAGTTCGTTGATGGTGGGGATCGCAGGCTCTCGGCTGGTCGCCTCGTGGCCCATGGGAACGTTGACTGTTCCGTCCCCAAGATGTGCGACTGTGTCCGGTGTTTGCGGCACTGAACCCGCGGTCGGGCGTTGTTCTTGACTTTGACGCAGCTGATTTTGGATCGTCGACATATCAGTTTGAAGCTTTTCGTAGGCGATTTGGAGCTGTTCGTAGCGCTCGGCAAGATCGTTTGTAGAGTCGGCCATGTCTTGGCTTATTTTGGCAGGCGTTCAATAAAATGCATGCTTGGGTCGCGTGCCTGAGCTAACACGTACCTGTGGTTCTTGTCGGTGTCGACTGCGCCATGTTAGTATTAAGTAAAAAACATTTAATCAGACAGCGTTACAAATCGTTCCGTATCGTCCGTGCTCGTGCGTCCCTATATTCCTCGTCCTCTTTCTTTTCCCCCCGCTCGTGCTCGCGTCTCAACCACTTTTCTTTCTTTTCTTTTTCTTAGTCGCACTGCTAACAGCATGATTGCAGAGAATGCGAAACCTACCATTCAATCACTAACGTATAGGACCAATCTGCCCTTCAAAACGACCTTAACCACGTGCTGCAGTGGTGTGACCGCTGACTAATGTCCCTTAACTCTAGTAAACGTAAAGTTTTGTCCTTTCAACGCCGCCGTAATCCTCTTCTCTTCCCTATACCATCACTACCGCCTCCGTAGAATAAACCGAATCATATAAATACCTTGGTGTCACCCTTTGCACCGATCTACCTTGGCGTACGCATATTCCTAGCATCACCTCATCTGCTAACAAAACCCTCGGATTCCTGAAACGTCCACTACACCACGCCCCTCAGGAAGTAAGACTACTCGCATACAAATCACTAATAAGATCAAAGCTTGAATATGCATCCGCCGTCTGGGACGCTCTCAAATTATATCTCATCAGCGCACTCGAACCAGTCCAAAATCGCGCTTCTAGATTCATTCATTCCTCATACTCGTACAATACCAGCGTATCGCCCCGAAAGCTGAATCAGGTTTACTTAGTCTCGCTTGTCACCGCCACATCGCCATTCTTTGTTTGTTTCACAAATAATTCAAATCCCCTCTCTGTATCTAACCTCACATCGTTCCTCCCACACGCATACCTCACCGCACCAGTCATCTTCTCCAGGTTGCTCACCCACGCGCTCGCACTGTCACTTTTTAAGCGTCATTTTTCCCTCGTGTAGCTCCAGACTGGAACGGCCTTCCCCACCACATTGTCTTCCATCACGTGCCCATCAACCTTCTTCGAAAATGTTACCGATCATCTCTCATCCTGAAGACTAGCACGTATATTCGATTACTTTTTGTAACCCCCAAGTGAAATAACATGTTTTTAAAATGTTTCCATTCATAAAATGTTTGATATGACCGTGATCATATGGGTAGAAAGGGGTCGAGCAAGTAAGTTACACGCAAAAAAAATGGAGTTTGTAGAGTTTGCTTGTGCCTAACATTCTCGAGAATACTATAATTTGTAGTTTATTTTTCTACCATTTGTAGTAAGAGTTGTAAATTATTGCGTCCGACAAAGCCGCAGATGAATTAAATTGCATATATATTGTTGAGACGTTGATAAAGGAGATTTAATGGAAGATAAGAGGAAAATGCGACCAGTATGAATGGCGGTACAGCATTCAAGAAGCGCCCGTGCCGAGCGCGCGCTTGGTACAAGCCCTGCCTGTCGGTCCGTGCTACTTCTTCTTCCTTACAATATCCCCCGGTGTTGTAAGCGTCGGCCATCCGGCGCGTTTAGATTATGAATCTTGGCGGTAATAGGGCTTCATGCGGCTGATGTGTACCACGTCGGAGGACTTGGAGCGAAGGTCGCGGTGCGGCGTGACGGGCTCGACTTCATAATTGGTTGGGGAGAGCTGTCGGATGACACGAAAAGGGCCAACAAACTGTTTGAGAAACTTCTCGCACTTGCCCGGTGCTCGCCGGGGAGACCACAAGAGGACTTCGTCACCTATGTTATAGGCAGCTGGGAGGTGGCGGTCGTCATAGCGCAGTTTTTGTTGTTGCTGGGATTTAAGGGTGTGGATGCGGGCAAGCTGACGGGCGTCTTCTGCTCTGGAGGCAATCTCCTCTGCGTACGGTTGGATGAAGTTGTCAGGTCGGTAGGGTAGTATCGTGTCAAGGGGTGTTAGGGGTTCGGATGCATAGAGCAAGTAGTATGGAGAGTGTCCCGTGGTAGATTGTCGTGCAGTATTGTATGCATAGGTTACGTAGGGGAGGATGATGTCCCAATTGTCATGATGATCAGCGACGTACATTGAAACCATGTCAGTGATAGTATGGTTGAAGCGCTCTGTTAATCCATTGGTTTGTGGGTGGTAGGCTGTTGTAACGCTGTGAACAGTCGAAGAAAGGCGGAGGACATCTTCGAGCACGTTGGATAGAAAGGGAGTGCCTCGATCGGTGATTATGTATTGTGGAGCTCCATGGCGCAACAGTATCGAGTGGATAAAAAACTTAGCGACTTCGTGGGCGGTAGCGGCGGGAACGGAGGCCGTCTCGACGTAGCGTGTCAAATGATCAATCGCAACAAGTATCCACTTGTTGTTGCGAGTGGATTGGGGAAAGGGACCAAGGAAGTCAATTCCGATGCGTTCAAATGGGCGGTGTGGTTGGGGAAGGGGTTGTAGGCAACCTGGAGGCTTTGTGGTAGGATGTTTCTTGGTCTGGCAGTGGTGGCACGCTCGAACGTACTTGCTGATGCTGCGGGTCATGCCTGTCCAAAAGTAACTGCCTCGGATTCGAAAGTAAGTTTTAGAAAATCCAAGGTGGCCAGCTGTAGGGTCGTCATGGTTTGCTTGGATAAGATCCTTTTGTAGTCGGCGGGGAATCACTAAAAGCCATTGCCTTCCTTGTTGTGTGTCGTAGTTTCGCCTATAGAGAATGCCATCTCTGAGTTGAAAAAGGCGGGCACGGCGCTGAATTTGCACAGAAGGATGCGGCAAAGCACCTTCAAGGCATTGAATAATGGGGTGCAACAAAGAATCGAACCGTTGCTCTTCTGCAATGTTGACGGAGCTCAGGACAGCAGTTGTGTCGTCGTGGGCGGAGTGGTTCGAACATTGCGACCCATTGGGAAGGGGGCATCTGGAAAGGCTGTCAGCATCAAGGTGTCGTTTTCCAGATTTGTAATGAATCGTGTAGTTATAGTCTTGGAGTTTCAGGGACCAACGTCCGAGTCTTCCTGAAGGGTCTTTTAGGGTGGCTAACCAGCATAGGGCGTGATGATCGGTTACAATAGTGAAGTGTGTGCCGTATAGGTAAGGACGGAACTTCGATATTGCCCACACAACGGCCAAGCACTCACGTTCAGTTATGGTGTAGTTACGTTCACTTTTCGTTAATGTGCGGCTGGCGTAGGCAATTACTCGCTGGACACCGGAAATGTTCTGGGCCAGTACGGCGCCGAGGCCATGGCCACTAGCGTCTGTACGAATCTCAGTGTCAGAGCCAGGAACGAAGTGACCGAGCACTGGGACAGTTGTTAGGGCGGTTTTCAGGGCTTGAAAAGCATTGCCTTGAGGTTGATTCCATTGGAAAGTGCTGTTGTTACGGAGTAGCGTGTTGAGAGGTTCAGCGATGTGGGAGAATCCGGGTATAAATTTTCTGAAGTATGTGCAAAGGCCGAGAAAGGACCGAAGGTCTTTTAAATTTTTCGGGGATGGAAATTCGGAAACAGCTTGTAATTTAGATGGGTCAGGGCGAATGCCATCTGCACT
The DNA here is from genome assembly GCA_037355805.1 of Ixodes ricinus. Classification (NCBI taxonomy): domain Eukaryota; kingdom Metazoa; phylum Arthropoda; class Arachnida; order Ixodida; family Ixodidae; genus Ixodes; species Ixodes ricinus. The sequence continues at coordinate 3,126 of JAZHYW010014508.1, read as the reverse complement.
AATGATATGACCGAGGACCTTAATTTGGCGAGCTCCAAAGATACATTTTTTTGTGTTTAGTTGCAAATTGGCGGTGACAAAGCAGTTCAGGACTTCTTGTAGCCTCTGCAAGTGCTCGTTGAATGAGGCGGAGAAAACAATTACGTCGTCGAGGTAACAAAGGCAGGTTCTCCACGTGAGACCCCGTAGCACAGTGTCCATCATGCGTTCGAATGTGGCAGGTGCATTGGACAGGCCAAACGGCATCACGTTGAACTGGTATAGCCCGGAGGATGTAACAAAAGCAGTTTTTGGCTTGTCGGCGTCGGCCATGGGTATCTGCCAATAACCGCTTCTGAGGTCCATAGAAGAAAAGAATGATGATCCCTGAAGAGTGTCGAGGGTGTCGTCGATTCTAGGTAAGGGATAGACGTCTTTAGTGGTGATCTTGTTAAGTCGACGGTAATCTACACAAAATCGCCATGATCCGTCCTTTTTCTTGGTGAGAACAACAGGGGCCGACCATGGGCTGGATGAAGGCTCGATTATGTTTCTTTGCAGCATATCCCTGACGTGATCGTCGACAGCCTTACGTTCGGTGGATGAAATTCTATAGGGGCGGCTTCGAATGGGAGATGCTGTGCCGGTGTCGATGTGATGACAGACTACCGAAGTTTGAGCTAGAGGGCGGCTATTAAAATCGAACAGTTGTTCATACGAAACGAGAAGGTTTGTTAGGGCTTCTTTCTGATGAGTAGGCAAGCTAGAGTCTACCATTTTAGAAACTTGTGTGGCGGTGCTTTGGGCAGCTGACGGTAATCTCGGAGGTGTGAGTTCGGAGAGCGTTGCAAGCGTGGTATAAGAATGAGATGTTAGAGTGGCCAAACGCGCACCACGGGGAACAATTTGCGTCTCGGTAGATGTGTTGGTGACGAAAAGAGAAAGCTGTCCTTGAGTTGTTGTGGCGAGGCAATAGGGGAGAATAACTGGCTTTTTTGCGACAAAGCTGGCGATGGGTTCAATTAGAGCAGTGGTGCTTTCGAATGGACGGTCCGGCACGAGTGTGATAGCAATAGCGGAAAGGGGGGGCAAGAGGTAATCGTCGTTGGTGTGAAGCAAAATGGGTGAATATTCGTACGCGTCGTCACCAGTCTGCTGAGTGTTCAAGTGAAGTTCGCGGCTGGCGCAGTCAATGAATGCCTCGGTGGCCGACAAAAAATCCCATCCCAAAATGACGTCCACAACACAATTAGCAAGTACAGTAAACAAAATGATATAGGAAGTGCCTCCGATAGAAATAGGGATGGTGCAGTAGCCAAGAGGTTGCACAAGTTCACTGTTTCCCATGCGTAGGAAATGTCCAGCGGGTGGAGGGGTGAGCACTTTGTGTAAACGGCGGCGAAGTTGATTAGAAATGCAGGACTTTGCAGCACCTGTGTCAACTAATGCTAAAAGTTTTTCTTCTCCAATGTAGACGGTAATAGTTGTAGGGCCAAGGTAAGGAGGATTTAGGACCGGGGACGGTAGTGCAGCCTGACCTCCATTGTTAAGACAGGCTGCGGTGCTTAGTTTGACGACGGAAGTGCGGCAGTGGCGTCAGTGAACGGTGAGACGGAGCGGTTTCGTCGAGGATAGGGGGAGGGTGATCGGCCTCGTCGGAATTCAGCAGCTGGAAAGGAACGTGTGTTGCGATGGTCGTCGAAATTGCGGCGGTCGCTGGAACTGTCATGGTCGTCAAAATTTCGGCGAGTGTCATGGTCGTGAGAATGTCGAGTTTGATTGTGTGGGATGCGACTGTAGGCTTCGGCATTCATGCGGCGTCGGCAGTAGCGGATGACATGACCTGGTGCGTGACAGTAGAAGCATACCGGACGCTGATCTTCAGTGCGCCATGCTTCTGCCCGCCGGGGTGATACGTAGCGTGGGGATGGAATGGAGACGTTGTGAGAAGTTTGCAAAGCGCAAATGTGTGGTGCGGAGTGCTGTAAAGAGCAGATGGGTGGTGAGGACGTCGATGGTGCCATGGATGTGGAAGGCGACGAAGAAATAGGACGGAGGGCTGCACGAAGTTCGTCTTTGATTACCTGTTCAATCTTAGGCGCCTCTGGTTGCGAGACTGAGGAATTGGCTGAGAGGCGCAGGGACCCCAAGAAGTCGCGTAGTTCGTCTCGAATTATTCGCCTGATGAGATTGGGAAGGTCGGTGTCGGCAGTTGTAGGTGAAACTTCAGGGAGCCGTTCAAATCCGGTGTTGGAGATCCGACCACTTTGAAGGTCTTCATAATGCTTGCACTCTGCAATGAGCTGCTGCACGGTCTGAGGTGACTTGGGTGCGACGATGGAAAATAGCTCTTGGGATAATCCTTTGAAGAGGTGCTTGATTTTTTCGTCCTCCGGCATAGCTGCGTTGACACGTCCGCAGAGGCGAAGGACGTCCTCGATGTAGGACGTCGATGTTTCGGGTGGGGCTTGGTACCTCCTGGCGAGTTTGTCCCGCGCTTGTTGTCTTCTGCGTTCGGGGGTGCCGAAGACGTCTGTGAAGGCAGTTTTGAACGCATCCCATGAATTAATTTCTTCCTCGTGATTGTCGTACCATTGGAGTGCAGTCCCTTTGAGGAAAAATACGACGTTGGCGAGTTTGATGGTGTCGTCCCAACGATTGTGTTGGCTCACCCGGTCGTAATTTCTGAGCCAGTCCAGAACGTCAGCGTCGGCTGAACCGGTGAAATCCTGGGGGTCACGTTGGCGAGTTTTGACCGTTGAAGTGTTGGTAGGGCGCTGGTCTCTCACATTTCCGTTGTCGTCGGTCATGGTTGTGACAGTTGACCGTCCGCTGCGCAGCTCCAGGTCGGAATTACCAGATGATCAGGTTGGGGATCGCAGGCGCACCTCCACCAAGTGTTGAGACGTTGATAAAGGAGATTTAATGGAAGATAAGAGGAAAATGCGACCAGTATGAATGGCGGTACAGCATTCAAGAAGCGCCCGTGCCGAGCGCGCGCTTGGTACAAGCCCTGCCTGTCGGTCCGTGCTACTTCTTCTTCCTTACAATATTCAATTTAACTAAGTCTTCTATAAATTGCAAACCTCTATAACGTTTTTATTTAGTGGAAGAACTGGGATTGCAGTTAGTACTTACTAACCTAAA